>APFE031055151.1:0-79019 GCA_000404065.3 Pinus taeda
ATTACAAAATACCATCTGTGTATTTTTACATTAAGTCAACAAGCTATTAGGTATGATGCTTTAGTGGTATCGAAGCCATGGCACACAATAAAATCTTGCGAGTCCTTGAACGTAGTTCGTCGTACAATATGCCATTGCATTCACATGCTAAATATGTTGAGCAGTTTAGTAAAATTCAAGAAGCATTTCTGTGTTTAGAAAAATCATTTGCAAATGTTAAAACAACTCAAAAGGAAATCGATAATAAGGAAGATAATAGCAACAGTGACGAAATAGAACAAGGTGAAGCAGGAGAAGACGAATTCGATCCAAATGTTGATAATGATGAATATGAAAATGATACAGATCAAGATGACAATTCTAATGATAGTGAGGATGAAGATGAGGTCGATGAGAACTATCTTGACAAACAAGAAGATAAACAAGATCATAACAATCAGGAAGATGATGAAGAAGATCCACATGAAGATGAAAATGATCTCAACAACGATTGCGATGAGAATGATAGTCAAAGTGGGTATATGAAAAATGGAGAAGAAGACCACGCAAAATCATAATCCAATTGGGAATATGAAGAAAAAAGTAGCTTACCTTGCATCTCATTCGAGTCAGAATGAGCTTACAGAGTCCCCCAAAATCCCATGGACCTCCAATGGAAAAACGTTGGTTGTCATACAACAACAACAAAATTCTGATTCTAAACTTGTTCCACATGCAATTCAAACACAAGATCTGGATATTTAAGGTAAGAATGGATTGCATGTTGAAATTTGGTACCGGAAGACAGGTGGTTCCGTAAGGCCTTGATCTTTGGCCTAGGGAAAAGTGTCCAAAAGAATTTAATTTTTCTCCTAAAGTGACTTTATAATTTTTATAAAGTCAAATCTAATTTAAAAGTGACTTTAAGTGATAAAGTTACTAAAGTCTAATTTTAAAGTGACTTTAATAAAGTCAATGTAAAATTAGAAAGAAAAAAGTGACTTTGGAAATAAATGACTAAGTGGGTCTTTATTAAAGTGGGGTGAATTCAAAAAATAGAAAGTGAGATTTAAATGAGCATTTAATCTCAGCCCTAGATCTCAATCTATTTCAGCCATTGGATTTAGGAACTCCCCAAAAGTCACTTAGGGTTAGATTAAAGGATGGAAAGGAGGAAAAGGTCATTTTATTCTTTCATGAACAGATTGAGAGAAGGAGAGCAAGAGAGCAAGAGATATTTATGAACAGGGAGGAGAAGGAGACAGCAGCTTGGCACACATTCCAAGGCAGCATTTAGCAAATCTGTACAGCTGAGTTAGCACACAGTGAAAGGCAGAATTTGAGCACGATTTTCTGGAAATACATACAGCAAGTGCACAGAAATCGAGGAGCATAAATCTGTACAGCAAGTGGTTGTACCTTAGCATGCAAATCGAGGCAAATCCATACAACTGTACCACTGGTTTTTTTCTGCACAGAAATCGAGGAAATCCATACAGCGTATTGATGGCAGCTTGCACGATTTTGTAGGAAGGTCGTACAACATCATTTAAGGCTGAAATTGGGCACAAAAATCGAGGAGGCCGTACAGCATTTATTGTTGTTTTGTTTTGTTGTTTGCAAATTTTTCCAGTTGGCTATGAGGCACGGAAAACGAGATAAATTGTAAAAGTTTGCTTACTGATTTTTTTCTTAATATTTCTCTCACTGTAAACGCATTTTCCAGAATTAAGAAGGAGCTTTCGAACTGGTTTTCCCCAAGAGCTGTAAGGGGTTTTTCCAAGGTCACCTTGACCAAAAATCACTGTGTTTAAATGTGTTGAATGGCTGTTTGTACCTGCTGATTTTTTTTTCTGCATTTTCCAGCATTCTGAAATATTTCCAAAATTCGTATTTTCAGCAAAATTTATTTTCTAATTGTTGAATGTATGGATATGGGAAAGGGCATTTAACTATTTTGGCAAAATAAGGTGAAACTGAAAAAACCGGGGTGGGAAATGATAAATTTTTACATGGTATCAGAGCTTGAGTGCTGAAGTGCAGTTTGGGACAGCTAGGAGGAAAATTACAGCCTGCTGATTTTTCACTCAAAAAATTCCAGCAAGCTGATTTTTCACAAACAGCAGTTTTATCTTTACTACAACAGTGTTATTTTTCAGTTTTAGGGCAGCAGGATGTCATTGGGATTGATTATGGAGGATAGGTTGGATGGGCATGCAAATTACAGCGTTTCGAAGGAGAGAATGCAGAGTATCTTTGAGGAGGAAGAAGTCTGGGACATTATGGTGCATACCACACAGAACCCTGTTGTTGTGCCTACTGATGCTACTCAGTTGGCTGATTACAATAAAAATAACAACAAGGGTAAGACACTGATTCTAGACGAAGTCAAAGACCATTGCATTCCTCATGTGAGAGGAAAGATAAATGCCCATGAGATGTGGACAGCATTGACCAACCTCTACCAGAGTACCAATGAGAACCGGAAATTGTCCTGAAGAAGAAGTTGAAAACCATTAAGATGGGTAATGATAGTGCAGCTGGATATCTCACAAAGATTACTAATGTGAGAGATGAGTTGGTAGCAGTTGGAGAAGTCATTCCACCTACTGAGTTGGTGCGGATTGCAATGAATGGCCTCCTCCGTTCATGAATGAACTCTGTTGATGGGGTTTGTGCACGTGAGACCCTTCCCACATGGGAGAGGTTTTGGGATGATTGCATTCAGACAGAGATCAGGAAAGGTCAACTTGGGGCAGCGAAGCCAGTGGAGCAGGATGAGGATGTAGCACTGTTGGCAGGAGGCAAGAAAGGCAAAGGGAAGAAGCAGGCTTCCACAAGAAATGGTGGGGGCAAAGGCAAAGGCAAAGGTAAACAGGGTAACACACAGAAGGACTATTCCAAGGTGAAGTGTTGGAATTGTCAAAAAATGGGACACTATGCAGTTGTGTGTCCAAAGAAGAAGAAGAAGAAGGGGAAGAACCAGAGCATGGCAAATTCAGCAGAGGTTGAGGACTTTGCAAATCGTTTTGACCGAGAGTTTGGGTTCACTGCATGTGAGTCCTCTAGTGCAGGATCACCTGCCACACAGGTTCAGAGGGAGCATGCTTTTCCCTCGATTAGCAGAGCATCTTCAAGTATCTGATATGTGGACAGTGGGGCTTCACGTCACATGACAGGAGTCCGTGAGTACTTCTCAAAGCTTTCAAAGGGTGGCACTGATATAGAGGTAGTACTTTGTGATGACATAGTTGTTAGAGCAGTCGGTGTGGGAACACTGACATTTCAGAGGGAGTCCAAACCTCCCTTGAAGGTGTCAGATGTTCTTTATGTGCCAGGAATGAGGAAGAACCTCATATCCGTCTCAGCTTTGGAGGACAGAGGATACGAGGTACTGTTCAGGGGAGGACAAGTGTTGATGTATCCCAGGGGCACTCCAGCTGATTTAGCTAGAGTGATAGGTGTACGCCATGCAAAGGTGTACAAGTTTGCATTCCAGCCCCTTTTGGCATTGAGCAGTAGTACCGACCGCAGAGCTAGCAGTTTTGCGTTGTGTGAGATTTGGCATCGCAGGATGGCACATATGTATCATGGAGCCTTGATCACCTTGCGGGAGATCACTACAGGTGTGCCAGATTTCAGTACTGATCACTTTGATACTTGCAGAGGATGTGCGATGGGCAAGTTTGCCAAATCCCCTTTTCCCAGCAGTGACAACAGAGCGACTAGGATACTTGATTTGATTCATTCCGATGTGAGCGGTCGGATGTCTCATGTTTCCTTGAGTGGATATGAGTACTATGTTTTACTCATTGATGATCACTCCAGGAGGACCTGGATTTATTTCTTGAAGATCAAGAGTGAGGTCTTCAAGCGGTTTCAGGAGTTTAGAGTTCTTGTGGAGACACAGACAGGTCGGAAGATCAAGTCCCTGAGGTCGGACAATGGGGGAGAGTACACCCTTGGAGAGTTTGTTGACTATTGTGCAGAGGCAGGCATTAGGAGGGAGTTCACTATTCCTTACAACCCCCAGCAGAACGGAGTTGCGGAGAGGAAGAACAGATCCATTTGAGGGGCTGCCAAAGCCATGTTACATGATCAGGGGTTGCCATTGTTCTTGTGGGCAGAGGCCTGCAACACAGCTGTTTATTTGCAGAACAGGAGTCTGCATCGTGCCTTGGGGCACATGACTTCGGAGGAGGCTTTTTCTGGGAAGAAGCCTGATATTGCTCATCTTCATATCTTTGGGTGCATTACATACTCCTACATACCCAAGGAGAAGAGGACCAAACTACAGCCCACCATAGAGAAGGGTATCTTTGTGCGCTACAGTGAGACCTCAAAGGCCTTTCGGATTTACATTCCTGCACAGAGGAAAATTGTTGTCAAGCGGGATGTGAAGTTCGAGGAGGACCGGGCCTTTAGGAGGTCACGGGAGTTAGAGTATTTGGATCAGCCAGACCCTCAGTAGCAGTTCAGTTAGTCGCAGGGATTCAGTGGGCAGGGATCAGGAGGATCCAGAGGTAGATCTATGACGATGTCAGCTCCATCAGCGAGCAGTGGCTCGCCGAGCCAGAGGGGTGGTGCTCCGGGCAGCATGCAGAGCAGTCCACAAAGCAGTTCACTAGGGAGTCCACTGATCGACAGTTCACATGGTACTTCAGCTTCTAGAGGTTTAGGTGCAGGCAGAAGGACAGCAGACAGACAGTCAGGAGTTCAGGCTCCTGATGATGAAGAGGAGGAGGAGTTTCATTCTCCAATGGGAGAAGTATGCTCATGGAAGAGGAAGCCCAAGTGGCTTCAGGACACCTTGAGAGATGCCACATCTATTGTTGAGCCTAAGAGGCCAGTCAAAGAGAGTAGACCACCTGAGAGGTTTTGTAGCTATATGGCAATGCTACCAGCATCCTTGACTCTGAGCCTTCTAGCTATGAGGAGGCAGCTAGCTAGCAGGTCGGGAGAGAGGCCATGCAGGAGGAGTATTCTTCTATCATCAAGAATGATGTTTGGGAGGTGGTGTCGAGGCCTGAGGGCAAACCTGTGGTTACTTCTAGATGGCTTTACAAGGTAAAGCATGCTGCAGATGGCAGCATTGAGAAATTCAAAGCGAAGTTTGTCGCTAGAGGGTTCTTCTAGGTAGACGGAGTTGATTATGAGGAGACCTTCGCTCCCGTGGCTCGATATACTTCAATCCGCTCCATTATATCGATAGCAGCAGAGATGGGTTGGGAGATCCACCAGATGGATGTGAAGACTGCATTTCTCAATGGCTTCATACAGGAGGAGGTGTACATTGAACAGCCACAGGGCTTTGAGGTGCATGGGAAGGAGTCCCATGTGTGCAGACTGAAGAAGGCCCTTTATGGCCTGAAGCAAGCTCCCAGAGCTTGGTACTCCAGGATAGATACTTATTTGCAGGGGATGGGTTTCCCAAAGAGTGAGGCAGATCCGAACCTTTACTTTATTGTGATAGGTGAGGAGCCTCTCATTCTAGTGTTGTATGTGGATGACTTGGTCATTACAGGTGCAGAGAGACTCATAGAGCACTGCAAGAGAGATCTTGCGGCGGAGTTTGAGATGAAGGACATCGGCCTTGATGCATTACTTTTTGGGTTTGGAGGTGTGGCAGGAGGAGGGGCATTTTCTTCCTAGGGCAGGGGAAGTATATTGTGACATCCTTGGCAAATTCCACATGGAGGATTTGTAAACCCATGTCGACACGATGATCACTAACTGGAAGAAGCTTCATGCTTCGGATTTCCGAGTTGGTGGATCCCAACATTGTACAGGAGCTGATTGGTTCCTTGATGTATTTGGTCAACACTAGACCAGATATTTGTTTTGCAGTCAACACGATGAGTCAGTGTATGTGTGAGCCTAGGAAGGTTCATTGGGCGGCTGCAAAACACATTTTGCGGTACTTGCAGGGGATAGTGGATTATGGTCTGGACTACAGGCAGGGAGATGGAGTGAGATAGGCAGGTTATACTGATTCTGATTGCGCAGGTTGTGCTTCTGATAGAAAGAGCACTTCAGGGTGTTGTTTTGGGTTAGGTTCGACAGTAGTGTCATGGTTCAGCTGGAAGCAACAGTCAATAGCATTGGGTTCAACGGAAGCAGAGTATATGGCAGCCAGCCTAGCTAGTTGTGAGGCCATCTGGCTTCGCAACATGTTTGGCTTATTTGGTCAGCCATTGAGACCTTCAGTGATTTACTGTCATAATCAAAGTTGCATTAAACTCACGGAGAATCCAGTATTTCATCACAGGTCAAAGCATATCGGGATCAAATATCATTTCATCAGAAACTATGTTCAGAAGGGAGCTGTGAAGCTTGAGTATATTCCCACTGATGAGCAGATTGCAGATATTCTTAGCAAAGCCTTACCACGGGGCAAGCATGTCTACTTCAGAGACAAGATGGGTGTGGTGAGGAACACTTTCCTCGATAAGAGGGAGTGTTGAAATTTGGTACCGGCGGACAGGTGGTTCCGTAAGGCCTTGATCTTCGGCCTAGGGAAAAGTGTCCAAAAGAATTTAATTTTTCCCCTAAAGTGACTTTATAATTTTTATAAAGTCAATTCTAATTTAAAAATGACTTTAAGTGATAAAGTTACTAAAGTCTAATTTTAAAGTGACTTTAATAAAGTCAATGTAAAATTAGAAAGGAAAAGTGACTTTGGACATAAATGACTAAGTGGGTCTTTATTAAAGTGGGGTGAATTAAAAAATAGAAAGTGAGATTTAAATGAGCATTTAATCTCAGCCCTAGATCTCAATCTATTTCAGCCAATGGATTTAGGGATTCCCCAAAAGTCACTTAGGGTTAGATTAAAGGACGGAAAGGAAGAAAGGGTCATTTATTCTTTCATGAGCAGATTGAGAGAAGGAGAGCAAGAGAGAAAGGGAGATTTCTGGACAGTGAGGAGAAGGAGGCAGCAGCTTGGCACACATTCCAAGGCAGCATTTCAACAAGTCCGTACCGCTGAGTTAGCACACAGTGAAAGGCAAATTTTGGGCATGATTTTCTAGAAAGGCCGTATAGCAGTTTTGGTTCAGATTCCAAGGAGGCCGTACAGCAAGTTAGCACAGAAATCGAGGAGCAGAAAATCTGAAGTTTGCTGGCACGTTTTTTCAAGGGAGGCCTTACAGCAAGTTGTTGTACCTTGGCATGCTTCTCTAGGCAAAAATCCATATAGCTGTACTGTTGTTTTCTGCACAGAAATTGAGGAAAACCGTACAACAACATTTATGGTAGCTTGCACGCTTTTCTAGGCAATCCGTACAACGACATTTAAGGCTGAAAATTGGGCACAAAAATCGAGGAGGTCGTACAGCATTTATTGTTGTTTTGTTTTGCTGTTTGCAAGTTTTTCCAGTTGGCTGTGAGGCACGGAAAACGAGATAAGTTGTAAAAGTTTGTTTGCTGATTTTTTTGCTGAATATTTCTCTCACTGTAAAAAGCATTTTCCAGAAATAAGGAGCTTTCGAACTAGTTTTCCCCAAGAGTTGTAGAGGGTTTTTCCAGGGTCACCTTGACCAAAAATCATTGTGTTTAAATGTGTTGAATAGTTGTTTGTATGTGCTGATATTTATTTCTGCATTTTCCAGCATTCTGTAATATTTCCAAAATTTGTGTTTTCATCAAAATTTATTTTCCAGTTGTTGAATGTATGGATATGGGAAAGGACATTTAACTATTTTGGAGAAATAAGGTGAAACTGAAAACCGTGGTGGGAAATGAGAAATTTCTACAGCTCGTTTTTCTCCCATCAGCACTCTGTCGCATCAGCGATATGGGCATCTAAACATGCAGTATCTCTCTCAGCTCCCTCGAGAGGGACTTGTGTCAGGGTTACCTGATATTCAGACTCAGCAATTGGGAGTATGCGGTGCCTGTCAAGCTGGCAAGCAACATCGGTCTTCATTCAAGGATGGAGAATCTTGGCGCGCATCTAAGGTACTCCAGTTAATTCATGCTGATATTTGTGGTCCTATGAATACATCTTTTATTACTGGTTGCAAATATTTTTTGCTTATTGTAGATGATTTCAGTAGAAAGATGTGGGTGTATTTTCTAAAATATAAATCTGATGCATTTAGTACCTTTCAGAAGTTTAAAACCTTATTTGAAAAAGAGTATGGTTGTAATATCATGACTCTTAGGACAGATAACAGGGGGGGGATTTTGTTCTTGTGCTTTTCCCAACTTCTATGATACTCATGACATCAAATGCCAGTTAACTACACCCTACACTCCTCAGCAGAACAGTGTTGTCGAACACTGCAACCGTACGGTTGTTGAAATGGCTCATTCCATGTTACAACACAGGAGTGTTCCGAACAAATTCTGGGCTGAAGCAGTATTCACTGCTGTCTATCTTCTTAACCGATCACCTACTCAGGTTGTTAAGGGGAAGACTTCCGAAGAGTTTTGGTTTGGCCGTAAGCCTAATATCAGTCACCTCAAAGTATTTGGCTCAGTTGCATATGTTTGGATTCCAGCTGCTAAGCGCTCTAAGTTGGATTCCAAAAGCCAGAAACTCATGATGACAGGAAACAGTGATCATCACAAGGCCTATAGGCTGATAGATATAGCCATTGGTCGTCTTAGCTTGATTCAGGATGTAGTATTTGAAGAAGACAGAGGATTCTTTCAGTCTTCTCCTTCTGAGCAGTGTTCTAAGGATCAGCCTCACAGTGTTCTTCTTCCAGTAGGTCCACCTGATGGGAGGGATGATGCAGAATCAGTATTTGATAATACACTACCTGAGCTTCCTCTGGAAACTAACCCTCCTCTTGCTGCTCCTATTGTTCTTGAGCCTTCTCCACCTCCTCCTGATATTGGTTCCTCTACTCTTCGGCCTAAATGGTGGGCTAAAACCATTTGTGATCTTTGGGATAATGAGCTCCTTGAAGGTAGAACTTCTAAACATAAGAGCAAACAGCAGTCTACAGTAAATTTTGCTATTATGGCTAACCTACACAATATTTTAGAGCCTCAAACCTATTCAGAGGCTAAGGGTACATCTGAGTGGGAACAGGCTATGGAAGCTAAATTCCAGAGCCTTCAGAAGAATCACACGTGGACCCTTTTTGATCTTCCTACAGGGAAAAATCCTATCAACTTCAAATGGGTGTGTAAAGTGAAATACAAAGCTGACAGAACCCTAGACAAGTATAAAGCTCATCTTGTTGCTCGAGGGTTCTCACAAAAGGAAGCCATCGACTATGTGGAGACCTTTGCTCCTATAGCCAAGATGAGTACCATACGGCTTGTCCTTGCCCTAACAGCTCAGTTCAATTGGAAAGTTCATCAAATGGATGTAAAGAGTGATTTCCTAAATGGTGACTTACAGGAAGAAGTCTACATGACGCAACCTCCAGGATTCAAGGTTGCCGGTCAAGAATAGAAAGTGTGTAGATTAGTTAAAGCACTCTATGGATTGAAAGTTGAAATAAGCTCCTCGGGCTTGGTACATAAAAATTGATCAATATCTGATAGATCATGGCTTTCAGCGGAGCCCATCTGATGCAAACCAGTATATCAAGCATACTGGTGATGATATTTTGTTTGTGGTTGTCTTTGTGGATGACCTTATCATTACTGGCAGCTCTGCACATTTGATCCATGGGATCAAACAAGACTTATGCAGCACCTTTGATATGAGAAACTTGGGACTTCTTCATTACTGTATGGGGGTTGAAGTCTGGCAGACTGAGAACAACATCTTTCTCTCTCAGTCCAAGTATGCCAAAAATCTTGTGGACAAGTTTAGAATGCGGGATTGCAAACCGGCTCAAACTTTCAGCTTAGTCATCCTCCCCCGTTGTGGATGAAACTTTATTCAGGCAATTAGTGGACAGCCCCATCTACCTTACTACCACTAGACTTGACATCAGTTTTGCAGTGAGCTACATTTCCCGCTTTATGTCAGCTCCTAAGGTTGATCATTGGATAGCAACAAAGCATGTGCTACGATATGTGCGCGGCACTCTTGATTATGGACTCCTATACACTCGAAGTTCCAATCCTATACTCTGTGGTTACATAGATTCTGACTGGGTCGCTTCGGTTGATGACCGAAAATCTACAGCTGGGTATGTGTTTAGTCTAGGATCTGATGCTATCACCTGGACTAGTAAGAAGCAGCAAGCAGTGGCTCTCTCCTCAACGGAAGCAGAGTATCGGGGAGCAGTTAAGGCATCTTGTGAGGTAGTTTGGCTTCGACGTATGCTTGCGAATATGCATGTTTCCCAAACAGGTCCTACTCCCTTGTTTTGGGATAATCAGGGAATGCTCAAACTTACCAAGAATCCAGTCTTTCATGAATGAACAAAGCATGTGGAAACCCATTGCCACTACATTCGCCAACTTGTTGAAGACGGATCCGTTCAGTTGCGATATGTTCCCACAACGGAGCAGCCCGCAGACATCTTCACCAAGCCTCTTGGTCCTTATAAGTTTGTAAAATTCAGAGGGTCTATTGGTGTTGTAAATAGATTGAGCATTAAGAGAGGGTATTAGAATAATACTATTTAGTGTTTAATGCTCATTCTTATTAGCTGTTGCTATTTTTATCTTTTTAGCAGTTTCTTAGATGAAACTGGTTGTTTCTATTTCCTAATAGAAACTTGATGTTTCTATTACTATAAATATATCTATATTACTTATTGAGCTTCATTTTGCTCATGAAAATCAATTAATTCAATTCATTCATTGATTACAATCTCTAACTTGACCTCATTTATAATTAGCATGCATTCAAACTTCAACGCAAACCATTCTTGCAACTATTACCGATTTATCAGGAACATTGTGAAAAAACCGCCCTCAATTTTTGTTTACTCCAAAAAAAACATATTTTGTATTATTCAAATTATTAAGAAACCTGGAAGAAAACTTTGAGATGAAAGTGCAACATACAAAATTATATCTACTCTAAGTGATCACTTTCTATATGACAATGTAAGTGGAGCTAACTTGCTAAGGGTGCTACCTTGAAGGGATACGAAGAATCTCCCAATCAGAACAACTTTGTTTTTTGATGTGCATCTGTAGAATGTTGTTTAATCCCCTGCAGTTATCACATAATTTTATTACAGTCTGGAAGGAACAATTATATATTAACCATAATGTCAGAGAACAGTTTACCATACAAGTGTACAGAGCATTGCTTTTCGTGTTCAATCTGATGAGCCTAAACATTCTCATTGATACAATACATTCCACAATGCCACTTCTTGCCAGCAGGGATAAAATTCAATTATAGGAAACAGGAAGAGAAATGTTCAAGGCATTCTGCACTGGCTCTTTATTTTTAGACAAGCAAGTTACAACACATCTTTAGTTATTGGAAACAGTTTGAATCAGCCTTGATAGGTATGCTCTGAATGAAAAAAGTGCATATATTGATGTTTAAAATGCAAAGAAATCCAAGGACAATAAAATACTAAGTTGTGACAAACAATCTACTAACAAGTAATTTCATGTGTAAAGTTTCATATTTTGTGGGCTATACACCCCCCTGTCATATAGTATAAAATATCATAGTGAATAGGCCATATTAACTTCGACACATACAGTTTAGATAACATCAAAAACTACATGAAAGATCTGTAGGTTTCCTATAACAATATTGATATCAGGGTATCACTGTATCACAACTCAGATCTTTCAGAATCATTTGTAATGTTACAAACATGTGCTAATTTTTGTTCCAGAATTATCTGTTAACAATATGAGAAGAAGAGAATTTAATCCTGATCTACTTTAAAAAGACATCTAATTAAGCTTTGCACATTCTATGTACAGAGGGATAATATGAGAAGATGGAAGTTTGTACAAATTGAGAATGATGCATGCTACTAAACCAGCACTTATCTATATCTAATGTTGATTGGACTGGGACCCATTCTAATCTAATGCTCAGACGTATATCTGATAAATTGTGTTGGCAAAGATCTGACCTAGAGATAATATATTTTATCAAGCCTTCAGTTCATTTGTCAGAATATGCAATTGCGAGTCAATGGATTCACTTGTCACTCATAGATGTAATGATATGTATGAATGCAACAGATTATAACAAATTCCCCTTGTCATCTATATAGAGACGTGATAAGCGTACACAACCTCACTCGTGGATTTGCTGAACAAGGTGTGCAAAACCATCCTTGAGCACAACCATACCCAGAATAGATTATCTGCAATGCAAACAAGCTCGAAATTTGAATTCTCACAAATAATTAGTTTAGAAGAAAATCAAAGATGTAATAAATATAAATATGTCTGCACATTTCTTTAAGATTTCAAAGGTTAACAATTTCAGAAGGAAAACCAGACTAGTCTATGTTCAAGAGGAAAAGTAGAAAAGAATTCATTAAATGGAAATCTCTGCATTAAGTATAAAACTAAGAACAACTTAAGATCCAAAATACAAAGGCTTTAATATTTCTAAAATTTACTACCAAAGGAAACTATTATTTTGTCACCAGAATCCCTTAGCATATGACACTGCAAAGCTCAAAAGCATCTAACATTGACCGTTCATGAATACACTCAACTTAATTGCCTTAACTTGCTTGAGGTTGGAAACTATGTTGATCACTAGATCTCTTGGCGATACCAGATACATAGAGCTTTTCTTATAAGGTGAAATAAAAGAAAGATTGTTTAAATGTAATTTGATTGCTTGCATTTACGAAATAGATCAAGTTAGTGCTGTATCTATTTGTAGCTTTATAGTTATAGCGGCATGACCAGTTTTCAAACAATACTTTTAAAGCAAATTGTTAGGGCAAAGTTAACACAGAGCAAGAAAATCTACTAAAAATAAAAAAGTAGATCTGTAGTGCTCATCAAATACAGATGACTCAAATAAGGTGGGAGGTTAGTTCCCTTATAATGAGGTTATTTGGAAAGTGCATGACAGTCGAGGTTTGCCGTTGAAATTCTGATATTCTATGCTGTAGCAATTACTTATTCCAAAAACTTATTTCTGCTGCAATATTATTTAAGCAATTGCAGATAGAACATAAACCAAATGCACAATAGAAGACAGTCAAGAACAAAATGATACAGAAAGAATTTAGGTCCAATGACTAGGGCAAAACCCACAAGGGGAAAACCAAACCATATTATTCTTCTGTTAGATATCAATTGTTCAGAAGAGATACAGAGTACAATGAAAGATCAAGGGAATTAGTAAGTTCACCCAAATCTAAACAAGTTGTGGCATGAAGATCACTGGTAGCAGCAGCAGATGCAAACACTAAATCAACCTTCCCTTGCACTGAATCAACCTTGGCTCACCAAGTTTTCCTCTTACTCTTCAATTCTCTCTCTCTCTCACAGTCTTCTTTAAGTCTCTGCAACTCTCTCTCTCAAGTTCAGTTTCTTCTTTCACGGTGCACAAGTAGTAGTAGTCAAGTGAGAAGACATGAGACATATATATAGGAGTAGCAACGAATTCTTGTCATAAAGGAGAAGCAATACGCATGCCTTGAGGAAGAGTAACATATGCCATTTAGGGTGAGGTATGCATGCGTTAGTAACTTATGCCATTAAGAAGAGGTATGTATGCCTTATCAACTTATGCCATTAAGAGAGGAATGCATGCCTTAGTTATGCAAAGTGTAACGTATGCCTTATAGAGAGCATAAGCGGAATCTTTTATGACATGCCTTTTATGAGGAATATGCCATGTCTTTCATGAGTGTGTAAGATAGAGTGTAATGTATCATTAAGAGAGAGAGAGAGAGAGAGTTACATAGTGCCATGTGAGCCATAAAGGAGAGAGGTGTGAAGTGATTGAGGTGATGAAGGTAAGGTGACTTGTAATTCCTTTTTCTTTTCTTTTAACCACATGGTGAATCGGTAACTGCCAGTCCTAATCTATGGGAGACCCAGGATCAATCCTCGTGGCTGCCTCTATAACACCAAGAGTACATCCAACCACCTGCAAGTCGGGTATACTAAGATCCTATGATTTTAGCAAGAGCAAACTCATGTGCCGCCAAGACAGGATTGGGGAATCCGCCTGTTTAGCTTCCACCACAATGGGTCAATTTACTCAATGAGATTTGAACTTCGGTCTCCCAGGCTTCGCCCAAGTGACTTACTGTCAAACCACACATCACTGAACAAGGTGACTTGTGATTCTTTCTAATAATAATAATATCATAGTATCATAAAGAATAATAATATTAATATTAATAGTATTGATGATTAAGTCAAGATTGAACTATTAGGATTGATTAATGATAAGTTAAATGATTTTCCTTCAACTATATTTGATTACCAATTGATGCAAGGTGATTTACTATTTTTGGAAAGCCATACTTGAGATGCTAGACATGATTTCTATTTTTAGAAAGTCACTCCAGAATTGTCAGAAATGAGATTTTATTTAAGGAAATTCATCCTTGTGTTGCCAATTTTCAACATTTAATAGATGTCAGACTACAAACTATGTTCTGCATAATAATACTTTCATGGCTACTTGCTTAGCTCATTTGCAACTGGTAAGAAGTTATTGTCTATTTATGATTGTATAGGTCTAGTTCCACTTTTTCGAAATTTAATATGATAACAACGTAGATGCTAGGGTTACCATCCTCTAACTATTATCAGTTTCTGTAAGACAAAACAATTCATTTTACGATAAACTGATTCTTTTATTGGAAACATTAAGTTCAAGACTTGTAATGTTATTAACATTTAATTAAGGAATGCAACTTGACATCAATTGTGCCCAACCAAAGCAGTTGAAAGGAATGTTATTTGCCCCACCCAAATTCAAATTTTGCAAGTGACATCTTGAGCTCTTAAAAGGCATATTGTTTTAGCGCCCTTGAGCTCCAGCAAAATCCATTTTACCCTAGGTACCATCCTCCTAATGAAATAAAATGGTTAGAATTCCCACTTCCTTGTGGGGCCACAAATATTGGACACTTTTTGCCTGTCGAGGAACACATGGAAGCTCCCTATAGAGGAAATGCAAAGGAAATTGCCCCCAAGCACCCATTTCCATGAACTTGAAGTTCCCAAAATGCTTCCAAGCTGCCAAAGTGATTCCCAACAAACTGGGGACATTTTATATCTGTTCCCAAGCTCCCAAAAATGCCAGAATGTTAGAAACAAGTTTCTGAGTTGTTGGGGGTAATTCCAAACTATAAGACAGAGATTACACAATAACACTTTGATACTATGAATAATTGGTGTGTATATTAGAATGGAGTTTACCTCCTTATGTATAATTTCTCACTAAGCAAGTAATTGTCACTTATGAATGTGGTATAGACCGCATTCAACAAAGTGAATAAAAGCATATGTGATAACCTGAACACATAAACTGACTTTATTAAAATCATATGCCTTATCTCCTTACAAAAACATTCGTCCAACTAAAATAGGTTCATTAAAATGAACATATTTGAGGATTGAGAGCTCAACCTTAAATGAGACTAGGGCCATCTATTTAAAGACTATTTCAGAGATAAGAGCTGCTAGGAAGAAATTTACAAAGATAATATTTGTACCACCTCACTCTCCTAAGAAGAATTAAAGACAACAAGGTTTAATAAAGCCAACATAACTTCCTCTTGGAAGATGCAAATTAAATAAGACCAATCCCATAAAGGGGAAATTCAACTTAAAATAGTTATAACATTTGATTGGAATGTCCAATTTATTTGATTCTAAAAAGTAATTGAAAAAAGAAATAGAAAAAAACATATTGAAAATTATAGGGCAATTTAAGATAGCTCTCAGAATGATAATGCTTGAAGATAGCTCTTGGTCTAAACTTCTTTAGAGCATGCATTTTTGTTAGGGACTTAGAACAAGTCAGTCACGCCACATGACAAATCCTCATGCAATCCTCCAAATAGGTAGACCATGATTCAAACCAATGTCCTTTTTGAAATGTCTCAAGGGTATAACATTAGTCCAAAATACAGTGTTCCACGGGGGCACGTCCCCCAGGGTCGGGTGCGCGCACCCCTCGCACCCCACGCACCCAGGACGGGGAGTCTCTTGGGGGTGCGTTTCCCCATGCACCCTTTTTGGGGAGTCTTGGGGAGACGCGAGGGGGTGCGTTTCCCCAGTGTGGGAGTCTAGACTCCCCAAGACTCCCCAAAAGGGTGCTTCTGGGCATCCCCCTTTAGTGTGGGAGTCTAGACTCCCCAAAAAGGGTGCGCCTGGGCATCCCCCTTTAAATTTGTCTAATAAGACTTAAAAATTAAAAATTCAAAAACCATAATTTTTTTTTTTAAACTAAAATTAAAACTAAATAACTAAAACTTAAAAGTCTAAAAAAAAAAAAAAAATTAAAACTAAATAACTAAAACTTAAAAGCCTAAACCTAAAAGTCATGAAAGGCAAAACTTAAAGTTAAAAGCTCATTTCATTTCAACCCAAAGTAGAGGACCAATCATTGAGATTGAGTCCTTGATGCTGATTTATCATTTTATTTTCAGTGCTCACTATCCAATTTTCATTTTTGAGTTGTGACACTAGATATTGATGACTTGACTCTTCACTCTTAACTATTTTTGACTTTGAACTTTGAAACTTTGAGTTATATAAATTTAGTGTTCAAACTTTGAATATATAGTATATACTAGTATGTTTTGCTTTCAATTTAGATTCTAGAATGATGAATGATGAATGATGAATTTAGTTTTTAAATCAATGTAGATTGTGGAATGATGAACCATTGAATGATGAATGATATCGATCAATGTATTTGAATATTTTATTATTGATTTTTATTTTTGTTTTTCGAATCTCATGGTATGTATGAATAATAATTAATTCAATAATGAGACTTGTGACTTGAGTATGTCATATGAATGATGTATGTATCAAAATGAATGATGAGGATAGATCAATGATTCAAATTTCAATTGTTTATTTAATATTTTTATGCTTTCATTATTGAACAGTAAACAATGAATATGAACTTGAATTTTATATATATATACCTCGGCGACTCCCTGCACCCCCGAAATTTCCCTAAAATTTGAGGGTACTCCCACACGTCCCCCTTGTGCATCTCCCCGCACCGGAGTCTTGGTGGAACATTGCTAAAACATCATATCGAGATTGATATGATAGCTATTAAGTAGTTTCCTTTTCCTTTTGTTGTTGCACCACCTAAAATTATTGACCCAACCTTCTCAACCTTTAATCATCTGGTAGGTGTTTCTCCTTTTATGTTTACTAGATAGGTATGAGTTTTCCACTTGTTAGGCCGCAGTTTAATTCCCATGTTTGCTAATTTATTGGCCAATTCAAATCTGTTCTCTATTACATGATTTAATTGTCACATTAGCTGTGTAAGTTACCCGCTCGTTCTCTGACGAAAGATCATGGAGCTTTAATCAAGTTACCGTTTACTTTGTTTTGAAAGATATCAGAGCTTATTGTTCCCATTATTCTAATTATTGCATTGATAGAAGTAAGGTGCTCTTAGAGCTAAGGGTAATTATTGCATTGATAGAAGTAAGGTGCTTTTAGAGCTCAAGGGTAACAGAAGTTGATGTATGTTAATAAAATGAAATGGAAATAAATGTGACTTTTTATTAGCATGCATCCTTTCGAGCCTCAGATTATTTATTTAGGCACGGAGAAGTTTACACTTAATTTTGTTTTTTTATCCCTCTGGTTGCTCTATAAATCTGGGATAGAAAGATTTTCAAATACGGAATTCATTTTTTAAATAGCTTTTTCCACTATAAGTGTTTGATAATGTTATATATTATCAAAATAATAATAATAATAATGGTGAAAATAATAATTAATAATAATAAAGTGAATTTCACAATTAATTAATAAATAAAGAAATAAATTTATTTATAAAAAAAGAGTAAAGTAGTAAGAATACATTTATGAAAAAAGGCAATAAGGAGTAAAAAAATAAAATAAGTGTAAATTGTGGGGAAAAAACAAAGTTGAGAAAAACATAAGACAAAATATAGAAATTGTGTGATGACACATGGATCACGTCCATGAAAAATTTCATTCAATTATTGAAACAAGTTTTATTTAATGGACGAGGAGGACATGAATCATTGATTTTTCTAAGGGATTCTAGGATAAGAGGGATTCATTCGTAGTGGGAGTTGATTGAGGGCTTGGTGGTGGATAGTTGTAGAAAGACACTGTACATTTAGAACTATGGTTGGGTAGGGAGAGTTGATTGAGAGCTTCGTGGTGGATAGTTGTAGAAAGACAGTACATCTAGAACTATGGTTGGGTAGGGAGTCCTTTCCAACACATTGGTTGCGGTCAACAATATCACAACAACTTAGTTTTCACAAGTTGTAAGTTGAGTTCATTAACTCCCCGGTATGATTCATCTCATTTACATGTTATTAACAAATTGTTGCATGTTAATTAATTGTCTCAAATTTCTATAAGTAATTTTGTATTTAATTTCAGATCACTACATTTTGCTAATTTATAGAATCATATTAATTGTTAGCCCTAAAGCTAGCTTTTAAACAAGTTTCATAACTCTTGATGACTACCCCTTGAATGAGTGTAATATCATTATTTGTCTTTTGCCATCCATAATTTCTTGGATTTTTGTCTTTGATCACTAAATTACATTCATATTTGAAGTTGTGAAATTGAGACGTTTTTTTTTTTTGGTTAGACTTTTATAGAAAAGGAATATTATCAAATGAGCAAATTAAATTTACAATAATTTGATAAAGGAAAATTATTGTCATGACTGTTTGTGTTCATAATTTGGTTAAATTTGGGAGGTGATAAATGATACGTGACAATGTATCAACATGTTATAATGAACTTTTGATTTTAAATAGGAACAAATACCCATTAGTTGCACTACACATCACTTTGTCAATCAATTAATTTCTTCCTTAGTCACTCCAATAATTGGTTCCATTATGTTTTTGTTTCCTTATGTTAATGTTTATTGCTATTCTCTTCATGTACCTAACATTTAACATTAATATTTTTTGACTATGCCTTTTTGAGATCTACAATTTTGAAGCTTTTTTCCTTTATAATTATTTTTTGATGTCAGAGTTTGTGGTCAAATTAGTATCGTTGTGAATCCTCACCAAACTTTTGTAACAACAAAAGGCTTGAGAATTTCATGTGTAGGCACTTTCAAAAATAAATGTTGCAAGTTGTTTATAGTGTATTTAACTTCGAAATTGCATGGCAATTACATAACATAATGCAAAACTTAATAACACAAAAGAAAGATATATAAACCTTAAAAAAGTTTCTTTCATAATTAGAAATAAAGATCTATGTTCACTTGCCTCTTGGAGGGGGCAACCTTCACCATCGTCATTTCAAATACAATAACAATTCTTAACAAAACATTATTTCAAATACAATAACAATTCTTAACAAAACATTACATAACATTTCACTCAATATATAATTATCCCTAGATAATTTTCATTACCTATGGATTCCTTATAATGAGTGTTAACTAATAAATTTGGGTCTTATTAATAAAAATGACTTTTCTTACAATGAGTGACTATTAGCCAACTATTTAATGGGTTTTATTCGAGGAAGGTAGCTTCATATATTAATAAAGTATTTAAGGGGGACCTTAACATGCCTTTCTCCTTTGCAAGTAGTGTTATCCTTGAGGTTGAAAGTGAGGAAATTGTTGTAGACTAGTTGTTGGTTTCCATGTGGCATTGCATGTTTTCCATTGGATCAGTAAGTCCTTGATTACGCATTGGTGTAATTGACACTCTTTGGTATGCAATATTGTTATACAAGGAGCCAAATGGAACTTTCTTTATCAAATTTTGGTAGGTTGGTCTATGCATTGCAATTTGATCCCACAACTCCTTCAAATATGACACATGAAATTCTAAATGAATTTTGGAATGGGTTGGAAGTTCTAGCTTGTAGTTGATTTGATCAATGTATTGCATGATCTGATAGGAACCATAGAACTTTGGAGCTCACTTTTGGGGAACTTTATCTTCGAGGAATGTTTGTTTAGAAGGTTGTGAGTGAAGAAACATGTTATACCCTTCATTAAGAGAATGTTTAGATTTATGCTAATAGTTTTGTTGTTTCATTTGATTTTGTAGCATAAGAAAGTTATCTTTGAGGATAAAAATAATGGCTCAGTTGGTGTGAAGTGTTTTATCTACTGCAAGAACCTTGGAGGTGTTTGGTACCTAGGATGCCACTAAATAGGGACTTTTGGTCATAAACAACTTCATATGGTGTCATTTTGGTAACTTTATGATAAACAATTTTGTACCACCATTTGAACGATACAAAACACCCTTAAGTCCATTTTTGGGGAACATGGTGTTTATACTTGACCTCTAAGGTTACTTTATGGGGTTGTAATAACATTTCTCTTCCTTCAACTACCTTACAACTCTTTTTTGAGATCGTTGTTGTCTTCAACTTGTTAAGAGCTTTCCAACGATATAAATTTCATCCAAATCCAATCTTTGGGCACACAATTATGTCGATCTAAATATTTACATTTCCAAGTGCTACATTGGTATCTATACCATTATCACATGGCAATCCTTTGCTCTCGTGTCACCATTGTACAATGCTACATACACACGTGGTTGACATATGTGAGTTCTTGTCCGTGTGTTGCCATTGCATAGGGTCATGTCTTGATAAAGACTTGTCAGTTCGCTGCTCACATTTGTTTCAAAATTTCCACAATTTTTTGTCTTATAGTTTTTCAGATTTTTTGATCTTTTAAATTTAGTCAAATATGTGATTTTCTTTTTTGTTTTGATTTTTCCCTCTTTTTTCATATTTTGCTTGGTCAATATTCACATTCAAATTTGTGGAAATATAAGTCCCATTTAAATGCAAATTTTGGATTTACAAATCTCTGCTATTTAGAACTTTTTCCATTCACATCACTTCCATGAGGTTGCCACTTGGGCCCATGTGGGACAAACTTCCACTCATTCAAATATTTGAGTTTTTAACTGTTTTGGATTCATCTATATCCATTTTGGATCCAGAAAAACCCAAAAGGAATTATAACACAAAATCCCAGTTTTTTGAATTTCCAAATGTCACCTGCATGATAGGTGACCCGTTGATCACTATGTTGACTCTTGTATCACAATTTGCCACATCATCATGCCATGTTAACATGTCGTATTTCACATGATAAGCCCTTTGTGTCATGTTAACATGACACATCATTGCGCAAGATTAGCATTCACTTACTTGTATGGTCGAGGGGTGCTCAAGTAGGCTCCACGTAACATCAATTTGTTTTGTTGTGTTGGTATCTAATATGGATTTTTTAATAAAACCCTTTAATTGATTTTTTGGATGCTTGGACTTTCGCTCCTTGATAGATTCTAGTTGTCCATCACTTATAAATTTCGACTCTCATTTGTTACACTTAGAAAATGTCAGATTTTCTTCTCTTTTCTGGGTTCAATCATCTTTTTGCTTGGTTCGATTGACATATGTCAAGTAGT
Organism: Pinus taeda; assembly: GCA_000404065.3. NCBI lineage: Eukaryota > Viridiplantae > Streptophyta > Pinopsida > Pinales > Pinaceae > Pinus > Pinus taeda. The sequence continues at coordinate 21,468 of APFE031055151.1, forward strand.
GGACATACCTTCATCGAACAATGGTTTTGTTAATTGGGCACTGCGAGGATTAGATAATTTGGTCATCGAGAAAACACACCATTAGAAGAATCACACATTTTCCCTTGTTCCTTAAGCTCACTCTCGCTGACAAATCGTCAACTAATGGAATTCACCTTTCCATTAGTTGACTTTCTCATTTCCTAGGCTATTGGGCCATTGAGGTTCATACAACTCTCCCCTACAATTTAAGGTTAGTCTGGTTGACAAATCACTGGGCTATCAACCATCAGGAGAACTCAATGTTGTTCCTTATACCTTGTGGCTGATCTAGGTAATGGACCTTCGTGCATAGGCTCCTTTTGTGGCTAAGCCCTTGGTCATGCCCCCTTGTCAGCCTATGTGAAAAGGGATTGAGGCTAAAACTTCCATCCCTAAATTTATGAGCTCTATCCTTTAATTTCAAAGGAATTTGCAGCCTTTTGATGGTTTTTTTATCTTGTTTTAGGGATTGATCTATGATCTTGATAAGGAAAAAAATTGATGAAAGAACTTTTTTTGATGATACAAAAATGTTGAAATGTGGCTGTCATTGATGTCAACCTCAGTAGCACTAAGATATGCCATGCCTTTGATGACAAATATGATTAGCAAATTTAAGGTCTTTGTGGTCAAGGTCACCTTTATTGGATTCTCCTCATCATGTCGATTCCAATGGTATGTGGCACGTCACAAGACTCTTTGTCGTTTGAGAAATATGTCAAATTTAAGTTGGTGACCCACTTGTGGTCAAAAGCCCCAACAAATGGATGATGTAGAAACATATCATTGACTAGTCTATGGAACAACTCATAAGGATAAGAAGGATGTTCTTGAAAAGGTAAATGTTGGCATTATGACTAATGTTTTATCCTTCATGGAAACCTACTTGGTGAAGATGTCAACAGGATGTGTCTACATGTGACAAAGAGTTTGGTCAAAGGCATAATAGTTAAGAGACAGAGAAATGATAAAGATGAAGTTCCAAGAAGTATACACGGGTTTTGTGACGTAAAGTCGTGTACACACACGGACATGAAGAAGGAAAAAAGTGTACAGTTTCTACACCATGGTATTCTAAATACCAAGCGTCTTTACCATAGTATTGACCCATGGTATTGAGCCCATCAACAAATATTTGATCCCACCAAAGAATATCATCGACATAAGTGTGGTTTTGACCTATGGCATTGGATAAGGGGCTAAGCTATATAAGGAGATAAAGATCAAAGTACTTTGGTGTGTGCAAGTAATGGATATTTCATGAATAGTTAGATCTGAAGCAAGTGTGCATGTTATGGGCTATTAATGATTTGTTTGATCTAAAACTAAGTATGCGCCAAGAATTTGATGATGGATCAAATCCAATAGATCTGAAATGGCTATCTTGATAATGGATTGGTTTGATTTGTAATATGTATGCCCGACGCATGTTTTATTATGTATGCCGAGAGATGAATTTGATATGAAGATTTGATGTGTAGCAGAGCTTTAAGCCAGTGTTTGTAGATCTGTACGCGGGTTTCATACCCTGAAAGGCATGTACACATGCCGGTTTGATATTGGTAAGTAGCGTATCTATTCAGATCTATACACGGGTTTCATTCTTGAAAAGCATGTATACACGCGGAAATGCTTTTTGGAAAGCGCATATATAAGTTAGGGTTTTTCTAAAATTTCTTATCAGTCTAATCAATCTTGCTGTGTTTCTGTTGTCTGTCAATGAAGTCTTACTTGATAGTTTGGGTTTAGGAGTGATGTTTGAAGTTGAATTGATTGATTGAAGAAGTGATGGTGTTGCTAGCTATATGTGATCGAATATCTGTGACGGTTTTGTGATAGTTTCAGAATGATATAGTGTTTCAAGGTTTAACTCAGTGTGTGTTTCAACGTAACAACGATTCAGTTTCAGGTTTCAATGTTTTGAGATCTGTATGCGGGTATGCCTCATGAAAAGAGCGTATATACGCGGATATGCTAAAGCAAAGTAGCATATATATTATGATATTTTATTGATCAAGGTTTGCAGTGACTGAATCTGGTTTCTGTGATGAACAATATGTGGATTGGTATTCTGGTGAATGGGTTTATAGTGATCTAACTGCTTTGGTTTTTTGATATTGATTTGGGTCTCAGTTGGTACAATGATTAAGTGATTTCATATGATGATTGGTTTTAGTTTTATTATTTTATGGTAGTGGGTCAAGTCTGAAAATTTAATGAAACGTGGCCTACATAACTGATGTTTTGTATCAGGTGGATCGAGTGTGAAAATTTATGAAACACAGGCCACGGTAGTGCAGGGGGTTGGAGCTCCCTTTTAGTGGGTGCTAGAAAAAGAGAGAAGGTTGTAGCCTTCTGCAGGTGGGTGTCTGTGTACTGGTATAAGCTTGCATCAATACAAGACTGTAAAAATTACTTCATCATAATAAAAGGAAGACAGAGACAACAACAACGGTGATTTTTTCCCACATTGGATTTCCACCTAAAAATCATGGTGTTCATATGTGTTGCTTATGTGTAATGCTTTATTTTGTTCTTACTGCATATGGTTACTGTATATCTAATGTTGATGAAGCACTAACATTCTGGTTCAAGATAAAATTGAATAAAAAACCAAGTTGACTGGATATAAGTTAGTTGTATGCATTAAAATCATGTACATACATAGGTTTACTTCAGAATATTGCGTACAAAATAAGAAAATTAAATCAAGTTTTGTTAAAATATTGATTCACCCCCCCAGTATTTTTCCTAACAATTGGAATCAGAGAAGGTCCTTCGGAAGAAGCTTGATCGCTTGAAGGAAGATTCATCAAGATGAGCAATCAAGAGGGGACAACATCTATCAGGCCACCATTGTTCAACGAAACAAATCCATTTTTCTAGAAGGTAAGAACAAGAGCCTATTTACAGTCACTTGGAGCAGATGCATGGAGAATCGTTGAAGGAGGCTATCAATATCCATCCTCCATTCCCACGAATGAAGCAGAAAAGAAGAAATACGAGATCAATGCAAAAGTTGTCAATGCTCTGTTAGGAAGCTTGGATGAATTATAATTTGTCAAAGTCATGCAACGGAATATAACAAAGGCTATATGAGACAAGATCATCCAATGCTATGAAGGTGACACCGAGGTAAAAAGTGTCAAACTTCAAACTCTTAGAATTCAATATGAAACTCTCGGAATGCACAGTGATGAAAGTATCACAAGTTTCTTTCTTAGGGTAGATGAGATCCTGAATTCTATGAGAAATCTTGGTGAAGAAATAAAAGAATCATCACTGGTTGAAAAATTAGTAAGGTCTCTAATTCCCAAAATCGATTGAAAAGTTTCTGCATAGAAGAAATGCAGGACTTGAAGAATCTTACTATTGAACAACTTCATGGGACCCTAATAGCTTATGAAATGAGAAAAGTGGGTCCTGCGGATATCAAAGACGCCGCATTCAAATATACTGCAAAAGGAAAAGAAAAGGAAGAATCAGGTTATGTATCAAAAGAAGAAGAGGCGAACTTCATAAAGAAACTCCAAGTGGGTACTAGAAGATTCAGAGGTAAGCTTCCCTTCAAGCGTTTTGTTTGTGGTAGAGTTAGCAATTATGCTGCTAAGTGTCCATATAGAGATAATCATGAGAAATGGAAATAAGTTGCAAAAAAAATAGAAGGTTTGAAAACAAGAGAATTTTTTTATAACATGAAGATAGTGATGGTCTTTCAAATGGTGAAAAATGTGAGTTTGATCAAGAATATCAATTATTTATAAATTTTGAAGATAGAAGTAGTAATGAGTCTAATGCTAATTTCATGGATGCCCTAAAAGAAAAAATATATTTTATTGAAGAAATAACTTAGCTTAATATTTGTTTAGAAGAAGCTGAATTAGCAAAAGAAACTTTGAAGAAACAAATCATAGAAAAGGAAGAGCATAATGAAAAGCTAGAATGTGAAATAATAAGTCTAAGGAAAGAACTTGAGAAAGAAAAAAAGTCTTGATCTTAGATTTTCTAAAGGATCTGAAACCTTAGATGAAATCATCAAAGTTCAACGCTCTCCTCTTATAGAGATAGGTCTTGGATATAGTGAAGAAACATCAAAGACTGTAAATTCTTGTACAAAACAGAAAGTTATCTCAATGTAGTAAAAAGAAGCAACCAACAAAACTCCAACCTACAATACAAGAATAAAGGACCAAATACTTCATAGGTAAATCTGCCTGATTCAATCAAAAGGAAAATAACACTAGAAGTTACTATACTTTCAAAAACTTCTACTTTAATGGAAAATGTTTTGCTTGTCACAATTTCGGTCATAAGGCTGCTCAATGTGTTGCTTACAAAACCATCATGACTAGAGAAGAAAGAAAACAAAAAAGTGAGTTTGGGGTAAAGAAATACTCTCACAATGCCTTCTCTCCTCTTCAATATGAAACTAAATGCTCAAGTTTGCAATAACTTTGGGCCTAAAGAATCTGAATGCAAGAGAAAAGGACGATCAACACCTCATAATGAGCAAATGGAAACAACATCTGAAGACCATCAAATCTGAGAACTTTGGTCTAGTTTATATGCATGAGATCAAGAAAAATTGTAGTACATTGACAATGGATTCTCAAAACACATGACAGGTGATAAAAATAAGTTTATGTCTTTTAATGAGATAAAGAAAGAAAAGAATGTAACTTTTGGAAATAATTCACCTGCTGCTATCAAAGGAAAATGAACGGTTTTGCTAAAAGAAAAGGTTAAAGCTAGAAATGTTTTATTTGTTGATGGGTTAAAGCTTAACTTGTTAAGTGTTAGCAAGATGTGTGACCAAGGGAATGAAGCTGTTTTCAGATCAAAGAATTGTGTGGTTCGAAATCTCGATACAGGCAAAACCATAATAAAAGGAACAAGAACTCCAAGTAATGTCCATGTCTTGGAATGCGGTCTAGAACAATGTTACTTAAGAAAAGTAGAAGAAAGTTGGTTGTGGCACAAAAGATTGGGACATCTAAGCTCTACTCAAATACATAAGACAAGCAAGCTAGGAACAGTTCATGATTTTCCCAACATCTCTCTATCATAAAATACTATATGCAAATCATGTATTTTGGTAAGAAAACCAGGGTACAATTCAATGCCAAAGAAGGTTCCGCAAGTAAGCCACTTTAACTTATTCATACTGATTTGTGTGGGTCAGTGAGGAAAAAGTCACCTAGAGGTGAATACTATTTCATCTTATTTGTTGATGAATTTACTAGAATGTGTTGGATTGGTTTATTAAAACATAAAGATGAAGCATTTGATAAATTTAAGGCCTTCATAACTTTATTAGAAAATGAGTTAGACTTGAAAATCAAATGTCTCAGACAGGGAAGGAGAATTCATATTAGATGAATTTTTCGATTTTTTTGAACATCGTGGCATCAAGAGACAATTCTTTATAGCCAATATTCCTCAACAAAATGGGGTAGCAGAAAGAATGAATAGAAAAATTCATCAAATGACACATGCCATGCTTGATGAGTTTGGGACACCTCATACCTTCTCGAGTGAAGTAGTACATAAAACGGTAACTATTCTTAACTGATCTAGGTGGATCTTGATGGCCACCCGCACATTCCACTTGGACCCCCACCACTATCTCTTTCAGTTTCCTTAATTATAGCACAATTTACTATTTTTGGCAGTTTTTCGGGTCCTAAACTTCTGGAACTGCTTTGAGGCCCTAAACAACGTTTTTTTTTGGGAAAATTGGGGCCAACATGAATTTTATACTAGTGTTGGCCAGTTGGAAGTTGTATTCCTTAGATAGATATTTATAACGAGGTATTGTGCGCGTCAAACGAAGATCATATGCCAAAGTTATGACTCCGGGAAGTTGATGTACCAATTTACCCAAACGAGGCCCATAGTTTTGGTGCTTCATCTCCTAGGGTTAGATTGTTGGATGTTTAGGGTCTTCCATTGTCTATCAATAATAAATATGCCTCTAAGCCTCATTGTAACACAGTTCAGAGGCACGTATCCGCCACATCTCTTCTCAGAGATAAGTTAACATCACCCGAGCTAGTTTTATTTCCATTATGTTTCTAAGCATATTTCAGTATCTGGTATTAATGAAATGAAGTGTTATTTCTATTTCATCTTTGTATTTATGCTTATATATGTAATTTGTTGCGTTCTTACATAACTCTGGATCATCAACAAAGCTATTCGTGTAAACAATGATAAAACGCCTTATGAAATTTGATTCGGTAAGTCTCCATTTGTCAAGCATTTTAGAGTCTCTGGGAGTAAATGTTACATAAAGAATAATAATGATAATTTTGACAAGTTTGAAGCTATAGAATATGAAGGAGTTATAATTGGTTACTCCTCCAGAAGTAAAGGATACAAATGCTACAACAAAAAACTTCAAAAGATAGTTGAATGCATTGATGTTGTGATTGATGAAGCATTCGTAGGTACCAAAAGGGAAGCACCCACAGATGACGAAGATGATCCTACAAGAAGCCAAAATAATGTTGAAGAAAGAACCAATGAAGCATCAAAAGAAGTAAGTGAATGTATAAAAGCATAAAAAAAGAATCCATCAAGGTATGTTCTAGAAAAATCATCCAAAATATCAAAAATCATCAAAAATCTCAAATCCTAGTGATAAGGAAACTGGAGTACAATGTGGAAGAACTCTTGTTGGAACTCCTAGTTATCTAGCCTTACTATCCACAATTGGACCACAAAATGTAAATAAAGCTAGCAAATATGAATGTTGGGTTAAGGTTATGAATGAAGAACTTGTCCAAATAGAAAAGAATCATACATGGGAATTAGTACGTAGACCTCATGACAAGAATGTTATCGGGACAAAATGGGTATTCAAAAATAAATTGAATGAGAATGGAGAAGTGATTAGAAAAAAACAAGACTCGTTTGCAAAGGCTATGCTCAACAAGAAGGAATATACTTTGAAGAAACTCTTGCACCTGTAGCCACACTAGAAGCCATACGAATTTTTCTTGCCTTTTCAAGCTTTCATCATTTCAAATTTTATCAAATGGATGTTAAATATAAATTTTTAAATGGGGGCCTAGAAGAAGAAGTCTATATTGAACAGCTTGAAGGGTTCATTCTAGGAAATGATGAAAAACTTGTTTGCAAACTCAAGAAGACATTATATGGGCTAAAACAAGCCCCTCGTGCATGGTATTATCACTTTGGAAGGTATCTTCAACAATAAGGCTTCACTATGGGGTCCGCAGATAACAACCTATATATAAAAGTGGAAGATGGTAAACTTTTAATTGTTGTTGTTTACGTGGATGACAACATATTTGGTAGTAATGAAGAATCCATGAGTCAAAGGTTTTCCTCTATCATGCAGCAAGAATTTCAAATGTCTTTACTTGGTGAACTAACATACTTTCTTGGTTTACAAGTAAAACAAGCAAAGAATGACATTTTTCTCTCACAAACAAAGTACCTCAAGCAGATTCTGAAAAAATATGGAATGGAAGATTGCAAACCAGTATGCACACCAATGGTGACATGATGTAGTCTCAGTTAGCATGATGATTCTTTGGAAGTCAACCAACCATAATACATATCCATGATCAAAAGTCTACTTTATCTTACAGGAACGAGACCAGATATCATGCATGCAATTGGGTTTATTGGACAATTCCAAGCTAATCCGAAATAAACTCATCTTCAGGAAGTCAAAAGAATATTCAAATATCTACAAGGCACTTAGGACTTTGGATTATGGTATACAAAATATGCATATGTTACTCTTCATTCTTATACAGATGCAGATTGGGAAGGAAACGTTGATGATAGAAAAAACACTAGTGGAGGAGAATTCTATATGGGGCCCCACTTGGTATCATGGTTCAATAAAAAACAAAGCTCAATTTCTTTATGTACTGCAGAAGAAGAATATGGTGTTGTTGCATCTTGTTTCACACAACTTCTCTGGATGATGAAAACATTGTAGGATATTCAAATCAATTGTTCTCCACCCATTTCCATTTTATGTGATAATACAAGTGCCATTAGTATTTCAAAAAATACTTTTATGTACTCCAAGACCAAGCATATTCCAATTAAATGTCATTTTCAAGGAGAACAGGTGCTTGAACAAAAGGTCAAACTGGAATATGTTCCCTCAAAAGAACAATTTGTTGATATATTTATAAAACCTCTTCCACGCGATGCTTCTGAATATCTCAGACAAAAATTAGGAGTGGCATCTGCTTCATCACTTTGTTAATCTTTCAAGATCAGAGGGAGCAATGTATATGTTGTCTTGGTGATGATTCTCATGGTTGATTTTGATATCCATCTTTTTATTACTAACAGTGCATCTGGTATAGTCACAATGAACAATATCATATATTACAGGCTCAGAGGGAGCCATAATTGTGAAATTTCAGTGATTTACCTTCTGTACGTGTATCTTATGAATAACAATTGCATATATATGTGAGTTCTGAAATGAATAGTCGTGTATATTTTTCTATGATGAAGCAACAAGCTCCATTTTGGTTGCTGGTTCTAAAATTGGTTAAGTACAGTTTTCAAATATGCCACAGGTTAAGGGGAGCATTTGTTATGCTTCTAATAATGCATTGTTGGCATTATGTTTGCTTTAGAATTCCTTGGTACATAATGATGCTTATCAATGGCGATGTTGCTTATGTTGTTGAAGTTCTTGATTAATGATGCAAAAGAGCATGTTGTTGTTCATGTTGCTGCTCACAGATGCTTATGGTGCAGATCCTATATGGTATTTAATAGTGGTTGATGACTATCATGGTTTTATTGAGGTGTTTTGTCTTGATTATAAGTGTCATATCTTTCATTTCATGTAAATTCATGTAAAGACCTATGATGTAATAATTGTAACCTCATGTAATCCCATATTCTTCGACATATGATGTAATTTTTAACCTCATTGTGGTTGGGTGGTTGATGTAAGTGTGATCCCTTGGTGATAGAAGAATTCATATCCAATTGAGTAATAGAGTCATGTACTTCATTTCACATCCTTCATAAGTTTCAACATGTGCTCAGGGGGAGCATGGTCTGTATTCAATATTCATACTCAACAACCTATCACTCTAAAGAGAAGCCTTCATTCAACATTGGTCAGCCCTTTGCCCTTGATGTCAAAGAGGGAGAGTAACTTGGTGTTTGGAAAGCTTGGTGTATCCATAGATGTGTTTTCAGGTATCTACAGGTGGTGGTGACCAAACACCAAAGTGGTTTCCATCAAGTCCAAATGGGGAGATTGTTGGCTTTATGACTAATGTGTTGTCCTTGATGGAAACCTACTTGATGCATTGTCTTTTGATGAAAACCTACTTGACAAAGATGTCAACATGATGTGTCTACATGTGACAAAGAGTTTGGTCAAAGGCATAACAATTCAGAGACAGAGGGATGATAAAGATGAAGTTTCAAGAAGTATATACGGGTTCTGTGATGCAAAGTCGCTTACACACGCATGTATGAAGAAATAAAGAAGCGTACATTTCCTGCGCCATGGTATTATAAATACCAAGGGTCTTTACCATAGTATTGACCCATGGTATTGAGCCCAACAACACATATTTGATCCCACAAAGGAATACCATCGACATAAGTGTGATTTTGACCTATGGTATTGGATAAGGGCTAAGCTATATAAGGAGATAAAGATAAAAGTACTTTGGTGTGTACAAGTAATGAATATTTCATGAACAATTAGATTTGAAGCAAGTATGCATGATTTGTTTGATCTAAAACTAAGTATTCCCCAAGAATTTGATGATGGATCAGATCCAATAGACCTGAAATGACTATCTTGATAATGGATTGGTTTGATCTATGATATTTATGCCTGATGCATGTTTTATTATGTATGCCGAGAGATGAATCTGTTATGAAGATTTGATGTGCAATAAAGCTTTAAGTCAGTATTTGTAGATATGTATGCAGGTTTTATAACCTGAAAGGTGCATACACACGCAGGTTTGATGTTCGTAAGTAGCATATCTATTTAGATCTGTACACAGGTTTCATTCTTGAAAAGCCCGTATACACGCAAAAATGCTTTCTGGAAAGCACTTATATAAGCTAGGGTTTTGCTGAATAAAATGTCTTATCAGCCTAATTAGTCTTGTTGTGTTTTTGTCGTCTGTCAATGAAGCCTTACCTTATAATATGGGTTTAACAATGATGTTTGAAGTTGAATTAATTGGTTGAAGAAATGATGATGTTGTGTTGTAGCAGCTACAACCACCCTCCAAAATTTTGCATATGCTTTGATTTGGAGCCTCCCTCCTAAAATCACAGTAGCTCATCTCACACTGACCCATGTACTTGTGGTTTGATTGAGATTTATCTTTTTCATTTTTTCTTGTGTTTCCTCACTTGGTTTACTGACTAACCCACAAATTGATCTCTTGACTTGGTTTCAACCTGATTTTAGGCTTGCCTTAGTGAACAGCGCAATCCTTGAGGGCAACCAACCTTGCTCCCAGGAATTGCACAGTCCAAGTTGATAGTGAACCTTTAGCTCCAGAATTTCACAGAGCCAGTGGACAACTTGTCTTCAACTGGGAAACTGCGTAGAGCATGAGAGGCAGCCCAAAGCCACTCGGCCCAGAAATTGTGCAAAAGCTTCTTTCTTAGAAGTTGTCTAGTGCATGAGCCAGTGAGTTTCCCATTCCTTCCCTTAACTACGCAATGTCTCTGAGAAATACATGGAGACTTTCCCAAAAGAGAAAAAAAGTGAAAAATCATCCCTAAAAAATAGGGATCTATTTTTAGCAACCTGGAGGAGACACTTGAGTTATTTTGGAAATTGTTGCCAAATGTCACTTTTTCCTTGATTTTTGGCCTTCACGTCATAAACCCTAAATCAACCAAATCTATTTAATTTGCACATCTAGATCTCATTTTCACATTTGGTCTTGAAGCTCTGGCATTTCCGAGGAGATCAAGGAACCTTCGGTGTGATCGTCGTTGCTTTTCTGGGTAAGTCTTGCTTTTCTAGTCTTTTGCTGCTTTTTTTGTCGCTTTTGTTTGTTTAACTTGTGAGAGTGTTGTTTCACTCATTTTTTTGAATGACTGTTGGCGTTTCAACTTGTTCTAGCTTGTAGAAGTGTTATTTTAAGTTTTTCATTGATTTTCCCAAGTGTTGCATGCATTACCTAGTTTTTGCACTACCGGTTGTCGTTGCGGTGACTCTCTCCACATGCTTCATTCTCCTTCGTTTTGATTGATTCCTACACTTGTTTCACTTGCATGCATTATCATTCACTTAGATATGCACCCAAAATCATTCACTCCTTTAGATTTGTTCGATTTTTCACTTCCCTTAGGCAGATCTGGGCTTCCTTGGTCTAGATCTCGTCTTCACGAGCATGCACTTCACATTTCTGGAACTCAGGGCGTTATCCTTAGCTTCTGGAATTGCGGAGAGGTTGCCCAGGCCCGGTTCCAACTATGCACTATGCAATTCTAGGAGCCAACCCTAAGCCTTGGCCACGAAGACTGCACAATGTACAATATTTCCTGGCTTATTAGGTTGTGCATTGCGCAGTTCTAGTTAGCAAGACCTCCCCATTAACTATTGGTACTACAAAATGCATAGTTCCATCTTGCAACCAATCACCTTTGAAAGCCAGGATTTCACAATCCTTCCCAACAGTTGCCCAGTTTGTTGTTAGGTCTGTCCTTGAAGTGCTTTTGGTTTCAAGCTAACATTTGCATGCCATAAGTGTCCTCTCTGTCTCCAGGTATAATAGTTGAGAAAATCTCCAATAGTTATAGGTATCATGGCTTCCAAGAGAGATGCATCAAAGGATACTATCGAGAGTAGCACTAGGGAAGAGGTTGAGTAGGTGTCCATGAATTTGCTAGTTTATGCAAACACTTAGTTGTTCATTGAGAAGGGCATGAAGTTAATGTGTTAGGAAATCAAGGCTATCTTTGCAGGGGACTTCAAGGAAGATCTATAGGATCAACATGTTTATATCAATGTCCACCAGTCAGGCTTTCATAAGGTTGCATGCAGGTACCCCACCTTCCCATGTGCGAACGTCATCCACTGGATTATTTCACACATAGATCCAGAGACTATGACATGGAGCAGTGCTAGTGGGATACAACTTTCCAACTTCAGGGTGGAGAACTATCAACAAATGCATCATTTACCTTAGCTAGTGAATCGTATTGATTCATTTTTTTATGCCACCCATAACTTTTTGAACACCAGAGATATTGTAAAGCGTTGGGTGAAAGATTCATCAAAGTTCAAAATGACACCCAATCATGTTTACAAGACAAAATCTCTCAAGAAGGCTTAATAGTTCTTGATCATCTTTGCATGCCGATTATATCATCAAGAGAGGACGAAGACCTTTCCTAAAAATTGGGTGGTTATGTTGGACCAACTGGTGAGTGATGGAAATCCATTCAACTGGTCGGATCCGCTGGCTCTTTAGTTGAAAATCCATGTGACAAACACCCAAAACCTGCCAAAGGATGAGCAGGAAAGATTCTACATGTTCGCGTATTTACTTGATGCAATCTGTTAGGCTCCTATACCAATAGGAGTCATAATTTTGAATGGCTAAGGTTAAGCCTTGTAATATGTACATACCTTTGCTTTCTGCAAATGTTTTCCATATTGAAAAATAAAAAAAATGAAAAGAGGGTATGTCCTAAAAGAAAAATTAAAGGACAAAAAGAACAAAGAAAAGGGTCCAAAAAAGTGAAAAATATGAACCCCCAAAAAAAAACAAAAAGAGACCATGAAAGTGTGCAAGTCTAAATGCCACTACTATTTACTTTATGAAAAACAATGATTGTGTGCAGCTTGTGATTCATGCCATAATCCAGGGTATCAAACTATTTAATCTTGATTATGCCATGCTTTAAATTTCATGTTGATAGTTAGAGAATAAAATATAACAAAACCGTTTAATCTTGGCAGATCATTGAATTAGGTATAGTAAAATAAAAGGAGCTCATCAGTTTAATCTGAGCCCTTGGATGATATAGTGATAGAATTAGATAGTTTGCTTTGTGAAAAGAAAAGAAAATATTTTAATAAGGGTTTGCTAGTCTAAATGCACCCTAATAAAGTGAAGAAAAAATGTAGGACAAGTAGATGGGTAAGTAGAAGAAAGGTTGCAGAAATACGATGATAGGGAAAAAAACATATTTATCATCTCTCATCATAGGTTTCAAATGTAAATGGTCAATCAAGCATGAACATGGATTTCAAGGTCAATTGAATAACTTCCCCCATTCATTTTACCTATTTTTCTTAACTGATTTCCCATAATAAAGTTCTAAGTACCAAAAATCTCAAAGTCAAAGGAGCTCAGAGCATTTTCCTGACTTCTGGATGGACTGGACCCTCGACTCAATGACTTAGAGATACCAAGTACCGAATTCCCCTCATAAAACTTCATACCCCCTTCATTTCATTCATTTCCCTAATAAAACCCCTTTTCCTAAGGTTAAAACATTATTTGCCTAGGGAAAGTAATCACCTCCATGTAAATTCCCCTTTCATATAAAAACCCACAAAATACTTTAGCATAAGTTATGATGCATCTATGCAAAAAACAAATAAATCATAGAAAATACATTATGCTTAGCGCTATTCATTCCCGATGTTTTTCATATTAACTTCTAACTATTATATATTAATTCCCATTAAATAACCCTTTTCCTGTATATTTTAATTTCCTATATAAACTTATCCTTATACCCTAGTGTAAATATAAACTAAAAGATACATCAAACCTGACACAAACCCACTAACTAATCGATCTGCGATTAAGTTAGGCAAAACCATGATTAAGCCCTCCGCTAATAACCCCGATGGCCTAATCCTGCTTGAATCCACCATTAATCTCGATATTGCCATGTTTAACGTGCTCGTCGGGCCCCCCATTAACCTCCGCGCATAATCGCGCCTCGACCACCGTCTGAATTGAAGGCCCAGATCCAATGCCCAAGAAACCATTTTGGGCGGGATCATCCATCAGACGATACACGCCCGAAAAAGTTGTTTTCCACGAGACCACCCTGGCGACATGTCAATCGCTGAGTGGAATCGGGTGACCCCTCCCAAAAACCACCACACGCCCATAAGCGGTGCGAAATTAACCGCTTACTGCCTCCCCGCTACGCGACAAATCAGTCGAGTTGACCCGTACCTACCAAAAAACATTTTTTCCATATAAAAACCAAAAAAGCCCCAAAAATATTTTTTTTGCTGAATTTTCACCTGCAAGCTTCTGTACGCATGCACGACACCTGCAAAACATCGAAGCCATCAATCCATGTGCAAAGTTTTCTCTAGAGAATGCCACAGACCACCCCGTCAACCATGGAGCCTCCATAACCACCCTTCGACCAATTACAACTACCAGTTACTCTGCTCAGAGTCAATTTGCCTCAATTTCAGGTATTTAAACCTGAATTCACCTAGTGCCCTGTCAATTTCAAGTTAGACCAGTCATTGAGTATTTTGTTAAATGTAAAACTTAATTGAAATTACTCTAATAGACTCCATATTGCACTTTGCTAAATACTCAAACCCCGAAACTGCCAAACTACCTCTGAAAACCCCAATTCAACCTTGACCAAGCCTAATTCGAATCCACAAGAACAGAATTATGGTTACCCCTACGGCATTGAACGTAAGACCCATATCCATGCCCCATATGGACCTGGACCACCTTCCCTTAGATGATAGAGATTTCCAGATAAAAGATACCGCTTTCATAGAGCTCCTACTCAAAATACATTGTCAAAGTAGGGACAATTTCTTGAACCATGCTAATGAAATTGGCCTTTGGGAGTCAAATTTTCCCAAGTACCAGCTCCCCCAAGTCCATATTTTTCCTAAAATTCTACGTATGTGCTATGCTTGCTACGTCCCCAGTCATAGAACCATCATGTATCATGACCAGAAAGTCATTTTCACCATCAATCTTGAGTCCATCAATGAGATGTTGCAGCTCCAACCAGGGCCAAACCTAACTCCCCTCTCAATTGGAGACCTATTGGACTTATATCCCAAACTCAGCTCTGCAAGATTGGCCCAACTGATCTAAACCTTCATCATAGAAGAGAAGTATACCCCCAAAGACCCCCCTCCATATGTAGAAACTATATTTTCTCCTTGGGGCATAAATATTGTATCCATGATATCTTGTGTTTTGGGTTACTCCACAAGTGAGTACATTGATGAAATCATCTTGGATTTCATGTCCATCTATACCCCACGACAGCCTCCTGCAACTATTTATGACTTTGCCACATTCATAACAGATATAATGCATGAGTAGTTCACAAGAATGGGAAATGAAAGAGTTTTCAAATACTCCTCAGTATTATACCACACGTTCCTCTACTTCCAAGCAAATAAATTCCCACTTACCTTGCAAAAGTTGGACACCAAGGGCCAACCAAGATCAGTCATCTTCTGGACCCCATTGATTCATCAATATTCCTCCCCCTATTCATACAATGAATTCATAGATTCCTTTGTCCACCCTGTGATGACCATGCTCAGTGGAACCCCTCCACCAAGAATCAGTCCTGAAATCAGGAGAGTCCTTCATTTAAACATCAATCATCAGGTGGGAGATTGGTACTTGTACCAAAATCACACTGAAATCAGGATTTATGGGTGCCAACTTGCCCCATACAAACTACCTAAATACCTCCCAATGAGGTTATTTTCCCCGGAGTACTATAGGCAAATAATAAATTCAGATGAGGTAAAATTTGTCAAATCCAAAAAGAAAGTCCTCACCAAGAGGGACCTTATGAAAAATTAGAGGAAAAGAGCAAGGAAATTCAAGTAGCCATTGACATGTTCATGGCTAAGTTTGATAATCTAAAGGAAAAGGGATTACCGAATCCCTTAGTCATTCATGATAAACTTATGGAACAAGGAGATTACAACGACAAACTCAAGGATGTAGCAAGACAACAAGTGGTACTTCACAGGTTTCAGGAATACCAACAGGAAAGGTACTGTATAGCGCCTTTGAAAATCTATTTTACCTCCAGCATGAGGTAAAACATCTGTTCGTAAATAAGCCTTCATTTGCCAAATACACTGAGGCAGATGAAACTTACTAGATAATGTTGAGTATCTGGTTACCAACAGCTCAAGGATGGGAAAAGTTGACTGACTTACTATAGCAGAACACAGTTAAAGGTCAAACACATAGTCAACGAGGTAAAAGAGCATCATAGTCAAATGGTTACAGGGTCAAAGAGTATCCATGTCAAAGAGTATCAGTATAAAAGGCAACAGCCTTTGGCCAGCGCAAAGCATAGCAACCATAAACTTCCAGCTAAACCACAATAGAAGGGACAACAAGAAAGTAGTTCAATAGCTATCACTATCTTCCCGCGAGAAGATATTTTTAATTTCCTAGATTAATTCCCAAGTTAGTTTGGGATATTTTGTAATTTTTTTTTTGTATAAATACTTCACCAAATGAAGTGTGTATGGTGGATTCTTATACTTTCAATAGAATTTTGTTCAAAGACTATACAATCTTTTGTATCACTGACTGGGCCAGCATCCCGGATTGATGAATAAATATCATATATTTCAAGGCATTCATGTGTAAAGCAGAGTAAAAATGAGTAATTCTCTTGTGTTGTTTCATCTCTCTTAAAGTTGTTTCATAATCTTAAATGTTTTAGAAGTCTGACTGTTTTAACTTGAATATTATTTCAGAATTTGCTTAACTGCACTCTGTCTTATTGTTATACATTCTTAATGTTTTCTCTTAAACTATCTTAGCTAGGGAATTCTTAACTACTCCTTATCTTCCATAGTTTCTCCTCTAGTCTATAGTATAGGATTCTTAATTGCCCTTTACTCATGATTCATTGTTGTTCCCCCATCTTAGCCTCGGTCCGAGGATTCTTTATTTCCCTCTCACCTCCGTTAAGACTCATTTCACCATTTAGTCCAAGGATTTGTGCTTCACTCTACTATCTTACCCCTTGAACATTCCCTTTAATGAGTTAACTCCACTTTTGCTGCCCCTTCTTTGACTCCATTTCCCAATGGCCTAAAGGCATCAACCTATTTGCCTATTTTAAGGATTCCACCACCAAATCTTCATACAAATCAAAAACCCACGTGAAATCTAGAACTAGCCTGATATCTAAGCAAACATAGCTAAATTATATAGAGAGAGCCCTCTCTGAGCCATAGGTTGGCTAGAGCCTATGCTTAAAAGTTGGTTTGTGGTTACCTCGAATCCTCCCTTCTTCCAAAACTTCTAAGGAAAAGTTTTGAGTGATAACATAGTGGTGACTCCACTGGGGAACAAACTTAAGTCTCCTAAAGCTTTAAGGAAATCTTAATCATCATCTTGATCCCCTTAAAGTCAATTTTTACAGAAGTTTTAAAATTTACACTAAAAAACATTTAAAAAGTTATAATTCTAGCTACCAGGAAAACTCATTATACTAGGGCCAACCCAGATCCAAACCCTATTTTTATTGTGGATGATCTAGACAAAATTATAAGAAAACCCAAAAATGAAGAGAGTTCAGCTGATAAAACACCATTAGTTAAGGCTAATTCATATCTTGATGAGTGGTTGTTTTTAGAAGATTTACCTATTGATGTGAAATTTTATCTCTCATTGTTTAGAACAAAATCTAAAAGTGTGCTTGATGAAACTATTCTAGATCCCGATTTTATTGCAGACCATGAAGTTCAAAGAGCTAATAGATCAATTGACGAATATATTCTGAACACTCCACTATCATCCATTAATACTACTCTAACTGCTGAAATTTTTGCTCAATCCTCCAACATTATTAATACCCCTTCCATCACTACCACACCATCTATTATTTCTACTACAGTTCATTCCACTAACCCATTCATTCCACAGCTCCCAATACAACCTAGAATCTTATTTCCACCTATAGACACTCCCACTTCACCCATTAGCCCTTTGAGTTCACTTATAGATACTTCCATCTACCCTATACACACAACTGTCCCTTTTATCCCAACTCTCATTATAGAAACCCCTTCATCCACTGTTAATATTTCAATTTCATTTGTAGAGATTCCAACTTCAGCTGTTAATATTCCAAATTCCACTGTTAATACTCGAGTTTCAATTGGCAATCTTCCATTTTCAACTGTAAGCACTGTTAGCTCATCAATCTCCACCTCAACCCAAACTAATCTTCCCTTACCCTCGAGCCAAGCCAAGGCTTTAGCCATGGCCAATAGATATGCCCCCTTGGTGTTACCTGGTCAGTTACATGACTTGCCTCAGGGCTATCAAAGCAAAATTCAACTATTTAATGCTATAGGTCTATACACTAGTTAGCAACATGTTAACATAATGAACGCTTATTTTGAGTTACATGAGATAGATGATGCAGATGTAAGAATGAGGCTTTTTTCCCAAACATTAATTGGGGAAGTTAGAACCTGGTTTAGAAACTTAACTGCTGGTAGTATTGTAGATATGACAAACTTTCATAGGATGTTCATCGAGAGATGGGAGAGGAAGAAAAGCCCATTGCAGATACTTTATGAGTATGAGAGCATTAGGAGAGGTCCTAAAGAACTAGTTAGAGACTACTGCACTAGGTTTAATAACACTTACAATGCCATCCCGACCAACCTTAAACCTCCTCCCGATCTTGCGATGATGAAGTTCCCTGATGGTTTTGATCTAGATATGGCATACCAAGTTAGGGAAAGAGAGCTCGCAACCCTAGAGCAAAGCCAAACCAATGCAGTAAAAGTAGAGGCTAATCTTTTAGCCAAAAAATCCTGAGCAAAGTTAGAAAGGAGAGTAGGATTTGCTGATGAAGCTTCAACGTTTGATGGTAAAGTAGATCTTTTGGCCAAAGCTGTAGAAATAATCATGGATAGACTTGACAACCTAGATAGAAAAACGTGGGATAATCAACAAGCACCCCCAGTTAAGAATGCTAATTTTAGAAAAAAACCAAAATCAAAAGCAAAACACAGGAAAGAATGGACCTAATCAAAACATTAGACCCCCTTTTCAAGAAAAATATGCAGAATCATCTGATCCTTATGATCCAGAACAAGATACCCAAATCAATCTAATGGGATTAGATGATCAAAACCCTGTATTTCTCTCCCAGGATGAGGAAGAATTTCATATGTTACAACAACTTCAAACTCAGTCTGGAGAGTCATTTGACTATAAACAGGGATATGACTCTACCATATTTGAAGTGCACAAACAATATAAATTTAGAAGTAAAAAGAATGCTGGTCCTCCTGACCAAACTAAGAAAGCAATGGAAAATCAACCCAAAATAACAAATAAAGTTCTTGTTTCAGAGGTACTTCAAATCCTCCCTAGACCAAACCAAAATCCCCCTAGTCCCATCATTGAAGAAATAACTGCCAGCCAGCCCTCTGTTGAGCAACCATCCACATCAGTTCCACTTAAAGAACCAGATAAAAACACCTATAATGCCAGATCTAAAATTCCCCATAAGGAAATCCCAAGAAAACAAAAGGAAGATAATTCCACTCAAAACCCTGTTTCAAAGGTCTACAACCCTTCCTCATCATTAAATTTGGGAGTATAGATTTCCAAGCTAAAAATTTCAGTCCCTTTGACGGAGCTAGTTAAAAACGAAACTTACAAATCACAGGTAAATCAGACCCTGAACATTACTGAAAATGAAGACTCAGTTAACTTGTTTGATGATAAACCAGAATTAATATTTGGACCAATGTTAATGGAACACCGCAAGAAGGAGGAGTTCCACATTTTTACATTAGCCTTAATATTCATGACAGAATACTACACAATGCCATGTTGGATTCTGGGGCTTCTCACAACCTAATGCCAAAATCAGTAATGGAAAAATTGAAACTAGACATTACTAGGCCTTACAAAGACTTGTTCTCCTTTAATTCAAGTCAAGTAGAATGTCTAGGGTTAATCAAATATTTGTGTATTACTTTATTCCAATATCTTGCCAAGAGCATCCTCATGGACATCGTAGTGGCTGATATCCCACCAAAATATGGCATGCCGTTATCCAGATCTTTGGAGCCAAGCTTCAAGGATCCCTCCAACTGGATATGTCATATGGCACAGTTTCTGTGTTTGGACAACCCAAGAAATTGTACAGAGAAATTTTCATGAAATACATGGTAAGCAACCAAGATAGACCTCAAAACTATCCCATCTACTCCATGCATTCAGATGTAGAGTCTTTTATTATGTTCAACATTGATCAAACACCAAATGAAACTCCTAACAGTATTGTTGCAGAACCAAAAGAAATTGCAGTTTCCATTGCTAATGAATCTAAAGAAACTTTAGAATTGTGCAATGAAGAAAGTAATCAGGTTGCTGGAAATAAAAATAAATGGGATACTAATGATGAGAACTATGTACATGAAATCTTATGGCATTTAGAATTTGATGGCTTGGTAAATAAGTTAGGAGCAGGAGCAGGAGTATGGATTTCTAATTTAGAAAACAATCACTCAGAGGGTCATGCCTATAGGTTAAATTTTAGATGTACCAATAATATGGCCGAGTATGAGGCTTTGATTCTAGGTCTCAAGGTAGTTAGGAATTTAGGTGCTCAAAGAGTTTCAGTCATAGGAGACTCAGAGCTAGTTGTAAATTAAGGGTGTGTTAGATACCTATACCAATAGGTTTCATTTTTCATGATTGGATATCAAAGGTCCAAATATGTTCTACTTTGACAACTGCAAAGATCCCATATTTCCCTAAGAAGGTAATGTCTGTATCAGTTTTGATAAAAACTAAATTTTGATGGCTGGTCCAACAGTTTAATCTGGACCATGCCATGTTTTCAATTTCTTGTTGTAGAATAGAGAATGATATCTGTCCAAACTGTTTAATCTTGGCAGACCAATAGAATAGGTAGAGAAACAAAGGTTCCCAACTGTCTAATCTGGGACCTTGGAAGGAATAAGGGTTGCATTAGATAGGGAATATGAGAAAAAGCCAATAAAAGAAAAGGCATTCAAAGGGTTTGCAAGTCCAAGTGCACCCTCCAAGAAGGAACAAAAAATGCTAGGAAAACTAGTTGGGTAGGTAGATGGGGTTGCGGAAATGGCGTCTCTTTCAAAATCAAAGTTGCTGAAATATATACAGGAAGAGCAGCACTATGAAGCATGACTAACTCTCCTGATTCTCATTTGTAAATCATTCATTACTAACTCCCTTTCCCCAAAGTTGCACAAAGCATAAGAAATCATATGTTTTACATTCGTATGCCCTTGAGAAGCCACATTTCTTGTGCAAAAATCTTTTTATTTTGAACTACTCCCAATCTCAAGCTATTTGCAAACAAAACTTGGTTGAGCTAGCCCTCACTCATAAATTCCTTCCATATTAACAACTAACTATACTACTTAGCTCCCTATACTCCTTTACCCCTAATATTATAAACACCATGGTGTATAAACCCCACAATGCATAAATATCCCCTCCCTGGCACTATAGCCATAGTATTCTATCCCTGGGGCTTGAATTGACACCTGGTCAAGGTCAAGAACCCATGACTCACCTTCTTGCTCCACCTCAGACCAGTTCCCCTACCCAAAGTGCCATGTTGCCCTGAAAAACCTTGAAAACCTTGAAAAAACATGAAAAAACCTTGGAAAACCCATAAAACTACTCCAATGAGCGGAAAACCTTGTAAAATCACCCTTCCCCGCTTTATCCTAAGGTCGGGGGTCCTTCACCTTTTGATATTTCATGAATTTGTGCAAAAAACCCCTTTATCCAAAGTTTTCGCCTTCGGAAATAATAATACCCGCAACTTTATAAAAACCTTTGGAATAGTTCATATTTCCAATATAGGCGGGTAGCTATACATTGGCAAGAAAACCATTAAAAGTTCACCAACAAAGAAAATTTTTCGCCCGGAGGGTCCCGCCGTCCACGTCTGCAGAAGAAACTTATTGTTTATTGCCCGCCCGCTAGTCCGTATTGTCCTTGCAGGTTGCAGGCGCGACCACCGTCAGATCGCAGCAGGTCCAAATCCATAGCGGAGGTTGATCTCGGGCAATCCCGACGTCCGCACGATAACCGAAGGGGCTGTTTCCGTCCTCGCAAGTTAGGCACCCGACGACCGTCTGATCATCCGCCTCCAGATCCACGGCCATTATCAATATCGGAAGGCCTTACGTGTCTGACAGATACCTTCCGAAATCTGTCAGACGCTTACGTCAGGCCAGCATCAGCGCAGGGGCACGCGTCACAGTATTACTGCATCGGAGCAACGCCTGACAGTTCGTCCGGCGTACAGGCCCCCTCCCGATATGGCGACACCTGTCCTGTCCACGACTGCGCCCTGGTACGGTGCACGTCACCGCCAGTTCATCCCGCCTCATGCCTGATTCGTCCACCCGGCCGCCACATCACCGCCCCCGTGGACCTACTGATGACTGCCACGTCACCATGATGACGTCATGATGACGTCACCCAACCCGGGCCCCATGCTGACGTCATACATAAAGCGCGCCAAAAATACCAAAAAGCCATATTTTCGTCAATTTTTACCATTTTTCGCAATTTTTCAAAATTTTCCTGTTTAGTCTTCTGCATGGGATTTACGACGCCTGCGCCACCAGCCAACCTGCAACCTGTTCCGAAGCACCCCGCGCGTAAAATTCAGTTGCGTTCTTCAGCTTAGACTATTGTTTACCAGGTATTTCAGCCTCGCCCTCTCTTAACTGGTTTTTCTTCAATTTTCTGTAAAACCTGCCATGAAAGCCTGTAAGATCTGAAATTCACCGGTAAACCAACTGTGTTTTTCCTATTCGACCAGTTAAAATCGAAATACAGTGCCGGAGACCTGCAATTCACTGCCAAACCAATTAAAAGAATTACCCTGTTCGCGCAGTCGTGAACTCCTGAGTAAACTCCCAAAATTGACAGAGGAGGTCTCCTTGCCACTTAAAACCCTTCCTAAGGGGCCGGCATTCTCATCCTGACCGTAATCCAACCCTGTTGACCTCGGTTCTCATCAGAAATCACTGATTCAAACAGCATTCCAGTTATTATTTGCATAAAGCATGGAAACCCCTGAAATCCTCAGTGTCACTCCTCTGAATGCTCCTCAGAGGGAGCTAGACTGGCAGGACCTAGCAGACCTGGATTATCAGATCTCAGAAGATTCCAGGCAAGGATGCACCCCCCACCTTCAATTGCTAAATGATTTCAGGGCCAAGCACAGAGAGGGGACAGATATCTTAGGCATCTGGGAGTCTGCCCTGCCAACTTTTAAAATGCCTCTGGTCAGGCAATTTCCTGACCTAATTTATCTGTGTGCCAGTCAATATGAGCCATCTCAAAGAGCTGTTGTAAATCCTAAGGGTGAAGTTGTGTTCTATACCACCCCTCAAGCTATCAGAGATATGGTTCAGTTCAGAACTGACAAGAAAATGGTTCCCTTGTCCCTGTTAGACTTAATCAACAAAGGGACCAAGACACTCACAGAGGCAGACATCCTAAGGTTTAATCAGCTATTCATTAGCAAATCAGACACAGTTCTGCATCCTCCTATTTTTGATGCATATTTAAATCAACTTGGACTGGACCTTGCCCATATGGTGAGCTCAATTCTGGGATATAGGTCAACGGAGTTTATAGAGGAAACTGTATTAGTTATGATGTTAATGTTTACCCCTGGAAGCACCCCTGTCTGCTACAACTACGCCACATTTATCTCAGACAAAATACATGAGCAGTTTCTGCATTTACCTAGAGAGAGGGTGTTCAGATACACCTCATACATTTATCATCTTATCCTCTATCACCAGTATGAGAAATTCTCCTTTGAGATCAGGAGACATGATGCTGCAGGAAACCCAAGATCAGTTGTTTATTGGAGCTCAATCTTCCATCACGATGCCTACTCACCCTACACATATTGTGAGTTTATAGACTTATTCATTCATCCAGCCATGTCCTTGCTTCTAACAGAGCCTCCTCCTAGACTCACTGATGATATGAAGAGGATACTACAACTATCCACTGCTTATAGCATAGGGGACTGGTATTTCTACCAGCATCACACAGTGATCAGAATATATGGTTGTGAGCTAAGACCATTCAGGCTGCCCAGGTATGTGCCTATGAGGCTCTTTGCCCTAGAGTATTTCAGACAGTTTGCACATGTAGACCTCGTTCATTTTTCAGGAAGGGGCAAAAAGGCACAACTTAAGATCAAAAACCAACTTGGGAATATTGTGTTGAACAAAAAAGAAGGGTGGAAGGAGGCAGAAAGAATGTTAGAAGGCCTAGGCCTAACCCACAGCTTCCTATGGAAACCATATGACCCTAATGGTTTCATATCCAAGAGGAGAATAAAGTATAAACTCGCTGGTTATGAGCATCATAACATGATCCTCATATCAAGACATGCAAACCAGCCAAAGTGGCAGAAAAACACCTTGATAGAGCCCCTAACCCAAGAAGAGCTAAATGACAGGGCTAGAAGACATTTATTGAAAATGGCTGACTTGGAGTGTCCTTCACAGGTGCCTACCCTACCCAGTCCTCATACAACAGCGCCAACTTCCTTATTTGCAACACAAGAAGGGGCAGCACAAGCTTCAAAGCAAGGACAAGACAAAGGAAAGGGCAAGGTGATGGAAGAAACAGACGGCCAACAGGGACAGCAGGATCAACAGCAACAAAATCAGCAACAAAATGATCAACAGGATCAGGAACAGCAGAAAGGAGAAGGCCAGGCAGCCACCCAAGAGAAAACAACTAGCATGGCTCCTCCTAGACAAGATTCCAGGGTTGACCCCACAATCCTCCAAACCCCTTTAAGGGAAGATATCAGTAGAAAGAGGGATAGGGAGACCCCACTCACAGAAGGCTCAGAAAAAAGGCAGAGGCTAAATCCATTTGGAGAAGAGGAAATTCAAAGTTTTGAGGCCTCCGCTAGCTCAATGCATCAGGAGCAGGACAGGACAGCACTTGGGGAGGTCAGCTCCTCAGGTCAAGATAAAAGTAGAGCTGCAGGCATCAAGGACTTCTTCAAGGATGCTAAGAGAAAGAGTGAGCCGCTCAAAATCAAGCTATACAACTACCTATTAAACATGGCTCCATCAAATCAACAAAGGCTTATGGCTGCCTATGATGTACAAGAAGCCAAATTGACTTTGAGTCATTTTACTCCCACTGAGCAGCGGCCTCAATCAACTGTAGACTACATAAGGACAAACTTAGAAGTCCTTGCCAAAGATATCCACCCTATAGACCAAATTGAGCTTCACAAGCAAACGGGTGAGATGGTCTATGCCTCTCTGGCAGACAAAACCTTGGTGAATTATAAGCTGCAGAACAGTTTGAACAACACAGCAGCACAGCTTGAGTTGGAGAGGGCATCCTCTCAAGCCAAGGACAATAGAATCAAGGCGCTGGAGGACATTATCATTGAATTTGGGCATGATCCCAATGATGTTAAGGCCATTCAACAGGTCCTTAAACTAAGGGATGCAGATGTAGCTGCTATCAAAAAGAGGATGAAAATCCCACCAACAATACATCCGCAAACAGATGAGGTAGCCCAACAAAGAAGAGATAAGGATATCACTGCACTGCTCATGACTCTGTATAAGGAATTGGTGGACACCCAGCAAAAGTTGCTGGACACAGAGAACACCCTGGAAGCAGTTATACAGAAGGGAGAACAAGGGCAATCTTCTCAACCACCCACAGAGAAAACAAACCGAGAAGAAACCCCTAAAGAGGATATCCCTCCACAGCAGGCAGCAAAGGCAGCTCCAACAGAAAAGGCTCCAACTACAACAGAAGCACCTACAACAGAGCCAGCCACTACAGCACCAATAACAGAGTAGACCGAGAGCCTAGATATGCAGAAGCTAAGGCAGGAAATTCAAGTGCTGGAAGCTCAAATGACAGAGCTAAACAAAGCCAAGGAAAGCTTAGCAAAAATAGAGGAGAAATATGATAAGTCTAAGCAGAACGTGGCTGAGAAAGAGAGGGAAGTAAAAACCCTGAGAAAGACTATTGCAGAGCTGGAAAAGCAGCTCAGTTTTGACAAAGTCACAGCAGAAACCAAGCAGGTGATATGGACTGCCATTGGACAAGCGATCACTAACCAGTGGGAGTACATTGATGCTATTTATGAGCAGATTGGACTTATTGGCAAGGCAAAGAAGGAGCTATACAGAGCAAGAAATGACTTAGGCAATATGGCAGACCTTGCCCCAAAGATGATAGAAATCTTGAATTATAGGAATAGTTCTCAGCTAATCCAAATGGGAATTGCTAACAGAACTGAAACTATTTCCATAATCAAGAAAACTACAACAATGAGGAACCTAATTCAGACACTGGACAGAAGGGTGCATGATATGCAAGCAGATATATCCAAGTTCCAGAATAGGTTCACAGCCCTCCAAGACAAAGGACTTCCAAGCTTGGAGGAGTCAGGAAAGCTTCTCTCTTATGAGAAGTACATCAAAAGACTAAGTACTTTTTCAGCCATGCAGATTGCTGAGGCTTCAGGGTCATCTACAGCAGGCCCATTAACAGGACAAGTTCTTTTTAATAAGTTAGATAATTTGTTTTTTATTAAAAATGAGGTAGCACATTTATTTGATAAGCCTCCAGACTTTTATAAGTATACAGAAGCTGATGAGACAATAGGGTCAATTTTGAAACACCAGCTTCCCCATCCAGACACGTGGCAAGACTTGGTAAAGTTACTTTTGAACCAAGGCTAAGAAAGAAAAAACTTTATGCCAGCAATACAGTCTATATTGCACCTACAGGTGGTCAAAGCTTTCACAGCAAGCATGAAGACACTGAGCCAACTCAGCACAGATACTCGGCATCAGCAGCAACAATAGCAGGTACAGGTGGCAGAGCCAAGAAGGATACAGAAAAATCAGAAGTAACAAAGCACTTCAATGCTTAATTTATGAAAAGCCGCCCAATTAACTCCGCAGCACTCAAAAGTCAAAAGGTTATCATATCAGGAGTTAATAGCTTTAAAAGAAAGATTTACACTTGCAATAACTTCTCATCGACTTTCTCTGTACAAGTGTAAGAGATTTTTTCCTCTCAGATGTCTCCATTCCTGAGATATTTTTGTATTTAAAAACTCTATATATAGACCCTCGCGTTTGTTTTAGAGGGGTTGGACTCCGGATGTAAGATTTCTTCTGATATTTTCTCTGTATCTCTGATATTGTAAATCTTCAGAGAGTTTAATACAAAGGCAGTGGGATTTCTCCAATGATGTGTTGATTCTTGGTCTCTTGATGGTGTGTGGCTCAAAGTTTGCAGGATTCTTGATCATTACATGGCTCAATAAGTTTTTCTCATGGCTCCCTATGTTATATATGTTTCCATTTACTCCATATGTTTCTCATGTTTCCTGTTTTTCATGTCTCCTGTATGTCTGGAACTCTAGATAGTAAAGAAAAAGGATAGCCTCAGGATTTAGTCATTGACTACCCTGAGCTCAATCTGAACTGTCTCATATGTTTTCTTCTGTTAAGGTGTTTAAAGTATAATTCTTAAATGCTATCTTTAAGCCATATCCTTACTGTGCATTGTTGTTTTAAGAATTCAAGTGATTGCTCTTAGATAACATGCCTCTTTCACAAACATACAGCCTAAGTAACGAAATCTTAATTGCTCATTACTAGTTGTATTCACCTCATCCTCAATATTCACGGTTTGTTCCATGAATTGTACACAAGCCCTGTAGCTTTCCTCCTCACCAAAATCAAGATTTCAATAGAAAACAGTCCCAGACCCCATTGCCCAATGGATTAATCTTCCCTGCTGATGTACTTTAATGAAAGCAGAAGCATCCTCCCAACCAAATACACAAAAACAACCAAAAAACTCACCTCACAACTAGCCTAAAACCCTTACTGAAAGCAGTAACAAACCTGACAGAGAGAGCCCTCTCTGACTGCAGCTGGACTAGAAGCTGCAGCCCAAAGATTGGTTAGTGGTTACCCCGGCCGTATTCTCTTAGGAGTCAAAGAGAACAACCTGGGAGTTAACAGGGTGTATATATGACTAAAGACACTAGATTAGGTTATTATAGAGGAACCATTGTAGAAATACTCAATAAGTTTCTAGAAATACAGCTTGCAGTAGTTCCTAGGAAGCACAATATGCAAGCCCATAGTTTAGCAATGTTTGCCAGTACCTGCATGTTACCCTTCCAACCTAACTATCAATACATTGTTGAGGTCAGGCACAAACCTTCAATCCCAGATAATGTGCAGAAATGGCAAGTATTTTCAAATGATAGAGAGATAAACAGCTTCTTAACTTTAGAAGAAGAATTTGCACGTAGTAACATAGACACTGATACATCCATAGATCTTAACTCTAGGAATGAAGTAACAATAAATGGGCTAGAAGGTAATGAAGTAGATAGTTTTAATCCCACTAAAATCACAAGGTCAGATATAGACAACCTAGAACAGGTTGATAATGATGAAACAATTAATGAAGAAATCGAAGTAATTAATCTCAAGGATAATTTCTTACCAAAAGTTTTAACCCCTTTGGAAGACTTATTCGATTCAAATGATGTTCCTAGGAAGCCTAAAATGGAACCATTAAAATATGATATTGAAGAGTGTAACATAGGCACTGAAGACAATCCCAAGCTAATTAAACTATCTAAGTCACTCCCTTCAACAAAAAAGGTGAAATACATTGATTTATTGAAAGAATTTCAGGATGTCTTTGCTTGGAGCTATGAGGACCTTAAATCCTATGACACCAGCATCATCCAACACACAATTCTTCTCAAAGAGAATAAAAAACCTTTCAAACAAAAGCTTAGGATAATTAATCCTGTCTTATTACCTTCAATAGAAAAAGAAATTAAGAGAATGCATGATGCCAAGATAATTGCACCAATAAGGTTTTCTAAATGGGTCTCAAACTTGGTCCTATCCAAGAAGAAATTTGGTGAGATCAAACTCTATGTAGATCTCAGAAACCTAAATAAAGCATCACTTAAATACAATTACCCTCTTCCCAAAATGGACCACATCTTACAAAAGGTATTTGGGTCAACCAGAATCTCATTACTGGATGGGTTTTCTAGTTACAATCAAATTTTGGTTCACCCTGACGACCAACCCAAGACTGCTTTTACCACTCCTTGGGGCACATTTATGTATGTCAACATGCCTTTCGGGCTAATGAATGTAGGAGGCACTTCCAGAGGGCTATGGATATAGAATTTTCGAAAGAAATCCATGATTTCCTTGTGATATATGTTGATGATATCACTGTTTTTTCAAAATAAAAAAATCAACATGTAGATCATCTAAGGCAGGTCTTTATGAAATGGAAAAAGTATGGCATCTCCTTGAACCCCAAGAAATATTTATTTAGATTGGAAGAAGGGAAATTGTCAGGGCATATAATTTCTAAAGATGGCATAAAAATAGATCCTGCAAGAACTGAAGCTATCTTGCTGATACACCACCCTAGGAATATCAGAGAGCTGCAAGCCTTTTTAGGAAAGATTAACTTCCTTAAAAGATTTATTTCTAACCTAGCAGATTTAATCAAGGCACTAAATAACATGTTTAAAAAAGATTTGACCTTAAGTTGGACTGTTGAAGCTAAGAAATCATTTGAAGACATCAAGCTAGCCTTGACAAAAACCCTGATATTAGTTAGTCCCAAATTTGATTGGGATTTCATTTTGTTTTCCTTTGCTTATGAGCATACAATAGTTGCAGTTTTACTACCAAAAAATGACCAAGGATATGAAAAACCCATTGATTTCTTTAGCAAAGCCTTAAAAGATGCTCCCTTAAAGTACAACATAATGGAGAAATAAGCATTGGCTTTAGTCAAAGCTATCATAGATTTTAGGGTATACATTTTGTATTCTCATATAGTAGCCTATGTTCCCAATTCTGTAGTCAAATACATCCTGACTCAAGAAGGTCTTGATGGGAAAAGGGGAAAATGGATTGCTACTATCTTAGACTATGATATAGATATCAAACCCACAAAGTTAATCAAGGGCCAAGGCTTAGCCAAACTTATGGCTGAGTCGAACTGTCAGGCCTTAGACATAAACTTTATTGCTGCACTAGATGAAGGAGAGGAGATGGTGACTCCAATGATCAGTCAAGCCTTTGGTGAATCACCATGATATGATGATATCATATACATTTTACAAAACTTACAAGCTCCTCCTGGATTATCTAGAACCAAAGG
The DNA here is from genome assembly GCA_000404065.3 of Pinus taeda. Taxonomy (NCBI): domain Eukaryota; kingdom Viridiplantae; phylum Streptophyta; class Pinopsida; order Pinales; family Pinaceae; genus Pinus; species Pinus taeda. The sequence goes on from APFE031055151.1 coordinate 51,782, forward strand.
TAGGTTTTTAAAAATGAAATCCTTGAGCTTTTGTATACTTGATAATGCTTTGTTTTGGAAAGATCATGAAGGAATTCTCCTTAACTGTTTGATAAAAGATGAGGCTAACAAAGTTTTACAAGAATTTCATGAAGGTGACTGTGGTGGACACCTCTATTGGAGAACCACTGTAGATAAAATCTTAAGGGCAGGTTTCTACTGGCCAACTTTATTCGCTAATGTCAAGAGATTTGTGACCTCTTGTCACAAGTGTCAAATTTTTGAAGGGAAAAGAAAACTTCTACCATTACCCCTTAAACCAAGCACTGCTGAAGTACCTTTTCAACAATGGGGTTTAGACTTCATTGGTGAAATTCACCCGCCCTCCTCTGCCCAACATAAGTGGATCCTCATAGCCACAAACTATTTCACAAAATGGATAGAGGCCATACTTTCAAGGCAAGCCACCGATACTGTTATCATTAACTTCCTTGAAGCCAACATTCTGTCTAGATTTGGATGCCCAACCAAGCTCATTACTAATAATGCAGCAACTTTTAAATCCAAATGAATGATAGAATCCTGCAATAAGTATCACATCACCCTAGGTCATTCTACAACCTACTACCCTCAAGGAAATGGACTGGCAGAATATTCAAAAAAAAGCCTGGTGAACATTATTAAGAAGTTACTGGAAGATAATAAAAAAACATGGAACAAGAAATTAGTCAAAGCCTTATGGGTTGAAAAAATAACTACCAAGAAGTCAATTGGTACATCTTCCTATCAACTAGTTTATGGCATGGAAGCTCTTTTTGCATCCTCTTTGGGAGTACCAGTGATGAAGATGCTCCAAGAAATGCAATATGAATCAAATGGTATCTAGAGGAAAATTAACCAGACTATTCATCTCCAGCAAACCAGAGAAGAGGTCTACATCAGATCTCAAGTTGTGCAGGAAAAGATCAAAAAGATTTTTGATAGAAGGACCAAGGCAGATGATTTCTACTTAGGTGATAAAGTAATCAAGTGGGACTCGAGAAGGGAAGATAAGGGTAAGCATGGGAAATTTGATTTCCTATGGAAGGGCCCCTATATCATTTATGCTTACAGAGGGAACAATGCTTTCTTCCTTAAAGGATTAGATGGTACTATAGGAGGAGGAGGACCAGTGAATGGTAAAATGCTCAAACATTACATAGAACCTAGTTACTAATTGTTATTTCCCATGTGTGTATATTTTATTTTGAAAAATTCTAGTTTGGATTGGATGGTAAACCTTTAGAGTTGAAGCCTAGAGAGAAGGCCCTAAGCTTTTAAGGATTTATTATCATAAGTATGAATAAAACACGTTGAAAGGTGACAAATCACAAGGTAACTAAAGTCAAAATTCCAAGGCTACTGATCTCAAATTTATTGACATTTCACAAGGAAATGCCATCCCCAAGTGGAGCCACTGTTAGGTTCCTATACCAATAGGAGTCATAATTTTGAATGGCTAAGGTTAAGCCTTGTAATATGTACATACCTTTGCTTTCTGCAAACGTTTTCCATATTGAAAAATAAAAAAATGAAAAGAGGGTATGTCCTAATAGAAAAATTAAAGGACAAAAAGAATAAAGAAAAATGTCCAAAAAGGTAAAAAATATGAACCCCAAAAATAAAAACAAAAAGAGACCATGAAAGTGTGCAAGTCTAAATGCCACTACTATTTACTTTATGAAAATAATGATTGTGTGCAGCTTGTGATTCATGCCACAATCCAGGGTAATCAAACTATTTAATCTTGATTATGCCATGCTTTAAATTTCATGTTGATAGTTAGAGAATAAAATCTGACCAAACTGTTTAATCTTGGTAGATCATTGAATTAGGTATAGTAAAATAAAAGGAGCTCATCAATTTAATCTGAGCCCTTGGATGATATAGTGATAGAATTAGATAGTTTGCTTTGTGAAAAGAAAAATAAAATATTTTAATAAGGGTTTGCTAGTCTAAATGCACCCTAATAGAGTGAAGAAAAAATGGTAGGACTAGTAGATGGGTAAGTCGAAGAAAGGTTGCAGAAATATGATGATAGGGAAAAAATCATATTTATCATCTCTCATCATAGGTTACAAATGTAAATGGTCAATCAAGCATGAAGATGGATTTCAAGGTCAATTGAATAACTTCCCCCATTCATTTTACCTATTTTACTTAACTAATTTCCCATAATAAAGTTCTAAGTACTAAACAACTCTAAGTCAAAGGGGCTCAGAGAATTTCTTTGACTTCTGGAGGGACCAGACCCTTGGCTCAATGACTTATAGATACCAAGTACCAAATTCCCCTTATAAAACTTCATCCCCCCTTCATTTCATTCATCTACCTAATAAAACTCCTTTTCCTAAGGTTAAAACATTATTTGCCTAGGGAAATTAATCACCCCCATGTAAATTCCCCTTTCATATAAAAAACCCACAAAAATACTTTAGCCTAAGTTATAATGCATCTATGCAAAAAACAAATAAATCACAGAAAATACATTATGCTTAGCGCTATTCATTCCCGATGTTTTTCATATTAACTTCTAACTATTATATATTAATTCCCATTAAATAACCCTTTTCCTTTATATTTTAATTTCCTATTTAAACTTATCCTTATACCCTAGTGTAAATATAAACTATAAGATACATCAAACCCGACACAAACCCACTAACTAATCGATCTGTGATTAAGTTAGGCAAAACCATTATTAAGCCCTCCACTAATAACCCCAATGGTCTAATCTCGCTTTAATCCACCATTAATCCCGATACCGCCATATTTAAAGTGCCCGTTGGGCCCCCCATTAACCTCCGCACGTAATCGCACCCCGACCACCGTCTGATCTGAAACCAGATCCAATGCCCCAGAAACCATTTCGGGTGGGATCATCCTTCGGACGATACATGCCCGAAAAAGTTGTTTTCCACGAGACCACCCTGGCGACGTGTCAGTCGCTGAGTGGAATCGGGTAGCCGCTCCTAAAAACCACCTGATGCCCATAAGCGGTGCGAAATTAACCACTTATCGCCTCCCCGATACACAACAAATTAGTTGCTATTGACCCGTACCCGCCAAAAAACATTTTTTCCATATAAAAACAAAAAAGCCCCAAAAATGTTTTTTTTTGTTGAATTATCGCCTGCAAGCTTTTGTACACATGCATGACACCTACTAAACATCAAGGCCGTCAACCCACGTGAAAATTTCACTCCAGAGAACGCCATAGACCACCTTGTCAACCTTGCAGCGTCCATAAGCACCCTTCGACCAATTGCAGCTACCAGTTACCCTGCTCAGAGTCAATTTGCCTCAGTTTCATGTATTTAAACCAGAATTCACCAAGTCCCTTGTCAATTTAAAGTTAGACCAATCATTGAGCATTTTTTAAATGTAAAACTTAATTGAAATTACTCTAATAGACCCCATACTACACCTTGATGAATACTTAAACCTCGAAACTGGCAAACTACCTCTAAAAACCCCAATTCAACCTTGAGCAAGCCTAATTCCAATCCACAAGAACCGAATTATGGCTACCCCTACTACATTGAACGTGAGACCCATCTCCATGCCCCATAAGGACCTGGACCACTTTCCCTTAGCGGATAGAGATTTCCAGATAAAAGATACCTCTGTCATAGAGCCCCTGCTCAAAATACATTGCCAAAGTAGGGACAAGTTCCTGAACCATGCTGATGAACTTGACCTTTGGGAGTCAAATTTTCCCAAGTACTAGTTCCCCCAAGTCCATATTTTTCCTGAAATTGTACATATGTGTTATGCTTACTACGTCCCCAGTCACAGAACCATCATGTCTCATGACTAGAAAGTCCTTTTCACCATCACTCCTGAGTCCATCAATGAGATGTTGCAGCTCCAACCAGGGCCAAACCTAACTCCCCTCTCAATTGGAGACATGTTGGACTTATATCCAAACTCAACTCTGCAAGATTGGCCCAATTGATCCAAACCTTCATCATGGAAGAGAAGTATACCCCCAAAGACCCCCCTCCATATGTAGCAACTATATTTTCTTCTTGGGGCAGAAATATTGTATCCATGATATCTTGTGTTTTGGGTTATTCCACAAGTAAGTACATTGATGAAATCATCCTCGCTTTCATGTCCATATATACCCCAAGACAACCTCCTGCAACTATTTATCACTTTGCCACATTCATAGCAGACATAATGCATGAGCAACTCACAAGAATGGGAAATGAAAGAGTTTTCAAGTACTCCTTAGTACTATACCACATGTTCTTCTACTTCCAAGCAGAGAAATTCCCACTTACCTTGCAAAAGTTGGACACCAAGGGCCAACCAAGATCAACCATCTTCTGAACCCCAATGATTCATCAATATTCCTCCCCCTATTCATGCAATGAATTCATAGATTCCTTTGTCCACCCTGTGATGACCATGCTCAGTGGAAACCCTCCACCAAGAATCAGTCTTGAGATCAGGAGAGTCGTTCATTTAAACATCAATCATTAGGTGGGAGATTGGTACTTGTACCAAAACCATACTGAGATTAGGATTTATGGGTGCCATCTTGCTCCATACAAACTACCTAAATACCTCCCAATGAGGTTATTTTCCCTGGAGTACTACAAGCACATATAAATTCAGATGAGGTAAACTTTATCAAAGCCAAAAAGAAAGTCCTCACCAAGAGGGACCTTATGCAAAAGTTAGAGGAAAAGAGCAAGGAAATGCAAGTAGCCGTTGACAGATTCATGGCTAATTTGGATAAGCTAAAGGAAAAGGGATTACTTAATCCCTTAGTCATTCATGATAAACTTATGGAACAAGGAGATTACAATGACAAACTCAGGGATGTAGCAAGACAAAAAGTGACTACTTCACAGGTTTTAGGAATACCAACAGGAAAGGTACTGTACAGTGCCTTTGAAAATCTATTTTACCTCTAGCATGAGGTAAAACATCTATTTGTAAATAAGCCTTAATTTTCCAAATACACTAAGGCAGATGAAACCTACTGGAGAATGATGAGTATCCAGTTACAACCTGATCAAGGATGGGCAAATTTGACTGACTTAGTATAGTAGAACACAGATAAAGGTCAAACACACAGTCAAGAAGGTAAAAGAGCGTTAGAGTCAAATGGTTACGGGGTCAAAGAGTATCCATGTCAAAGAGTATCAGTATAAAAGACAACAACCTTTGGCCAACACAGAGCATAGCAACCATAAACTTCTAGCTAAACCACAAAAAAAGGGACAACAAGAAAATAGTTCAATAGCTGTCACTATCTTCCTGCGAGAAGATATTTTGAATTTCCTAGATTAATTCCCAAGTTAGTTTGAGATATTTTGTAATTTTTTTTTGTATAAATACTTCACAAAACGAAGTATGTAGGGTGGATTTTTATACTTTCAATAGAATTTTGTTCAAATATTGTAAAAGCTTTTGTATCACTGACTTGGCCAGTATCCTTGATTGATGAATAAAGATCAGATATTTCAAGGGATTCATGTGTAAAGCGGAGTGCAAATGAGTAATTCTGTTGTGTTGCTTTATCTCTCTTAAAGTTTCGTAATCTTAAATGTTTTAACTTGAATATTATTTCAAAATTTTCTTAACCGCACTCTGTCTTACCGTTATACATTCTTAATGTTTTCTCTTAAACTATCTTAGCTAGGGAATTTTTAACTGCTCCTTATCTTCCATAGTTTCTCCTCTAGTCTATAGTAAAGGATTCTTAATTACCCTTTACTCATGATTCACTGCCGTTCCCCCATCTTAGCCTCGGTCTGAGGATTCTTGATTGCCCTCTCACCTCCTTTAAGACTCATTTCACCTTTTAGTCCAAGGATTTGTACTTCACTCTGCTATCTTTCCCCTTGAACATTCCCTTTAGTGAGTTAACTCCAGCTTTGCTACCCCTTCTTTGACTCCATTTCCCAATGGCCTAAATACATCAATCTATCTGCCTATTTTAGGGATTCCACCGCCAAATCTTCATACAAATCAAAGACCCCCTCTGAACTCTAAAACTAGCCTGATATATAAATAAAAATAGCTAAATTATATAGAGAGAGCCCTCTCTGAGCCATAGGTTGGCTAGTTCCTATGCATAAAAGTTGTTTTGTGGTTATCTCGAAGCCTCCCTTCTTCCAAAACATCTAAGGAAAAGTTTTGAGTGATAACACAATCTGTGCCCAACATCCGTTTCCTGGCATGGGTTGGACATGGACACTAAAAGAAGCTGTCGTCAACATTTATTGCAATTTGATTTCCAAATGTAGCTACTGAGGAGTTATGGGAAGGCTATTTGACCACTTCATCATCCCGGTGTACATGTTGATCTTTGAGCAAGGATGCAGGAGCATACAGCTCAATAATTTCATTATGTTTTAGTAGACATAGGGGGTCTTGTATTTTCAAGGAAGTTGGATCCCTATGTATGTAACTATTAATGTTTTGGGTGGTTAAACTAGGAATTAATTAGATATTGTGAGGATGCTCTCGAATGTAGGGAAACATGGGTGATTAATAATGATGAGAGAGTTAGAAATCAATTAAAAGTATGGGACTAGGAAGTGGTTTCATGATTTGAGGAGCTAGAGAGGGTTCTTAGGGATATGTAGGAGTCAAAAGTGGACTTAGAGGATATTTAGGAGTTAGTTCAACAAATTAAGGATCTGAACTAGAATTTGTTCAACAGAACCTTTTTGTATAAATGTAAGCCAAAAAGGTGAGAACGGGGTCAGTGAGTAGTTAGAAAGTAGCTAGTGAGTCAAAGAGTCGGATTGTAAGCCTATGGGCAGGAGAAGAAACGCCACTAATCAAAAAATTAGGCTAGAGAGGGAGAATCTTGTGTAAATACTCGTTTATTAATGCAAACAACTCGATTCAGAGTTTGTCAATGTGTACTGTGTAATTGAATTATAATCTGTGTGTGGTTAGAGTAATTCTGCGTAACTTATGTTGCAGGTGCAGAACAAAGTCGAAATACATAGAAGTGTAACAAAACAACTTCTAGCTGCGATTGGGGAGAAGTTGTTGAGGCAACTCCACAGTTGCGATTGTGGGTAGAGTTGTCTTAGGGAGAACAATTCCAGCAAAAGTAGTGTTGGGTAGAATTGTTAGTCGGTAAGCGGTTCGAGGAGAGAACCATAGAGCTGGTGTTATGGATTTGTACACGTGGAAAATACAGTAGGATGCCTTTAGTGTTACAGTGAAGGTGGAAGAGCATAGAGGCATGAGTAGAATTAAATTAAGGAAGAAGTTGTGAAAGAACAGTAAAGGACTAGAACCCTGAAGAAATTCGTAGCCATAGAAGATATTGAAGAAACAACGTAAAACCAAAGTAAAGAGTTGCAGGGATAAAAGAGGGAAAATTTCCTTGATCGTGGTTGAAGTCCTGTAATTTTTCTCAGTCGTCGATTGCCAAAGTCAATGCTTAAATCATAGTCAACTGCGGGATTAAGTGAGTGGATAAACCGTGTAAGAGTTGAAGGGCCACATATCGTAGGATCTAAAAGCATCGTCATCCAACGGATATCAGGCCATAAAGAGATCGAGCGTTAACTGCAAGGGCGGGTTCGGAATTTTATAGATTGAGGACTTATAATTCTCATAAGGTCCGCAAAGGTGTTAAACATCGCATAGGTGGTCCACCCGATATCCTTGTGGATCGTGGGATCAAATGGAGTTTGATCTACGACGTAGGATCATTGAGAAAGTCAATTGACGGGGGAAAGATATCAACCATCAGATCAAGAAACAGATTGACGGTCGAGATTTAATTACAAATCACATTTCACAAAAGTCAAAGTGTTGGCAGATGAAAGAAAGTTGCGATATGCGATGAAGCGAGTTTGCAGTAGTGGGATGAAGTGTGAGTTGTTGGATCAGAGAGTAAGATCGACAGTGGAGAAAGATCGTGATAAAGAAAATTGGAGAGCAGAACCGAGGAAGTTATAGGCGTGACTTTAAGTTATTTGAAGTCCAGCTGTGTTGTCGCATGTTGCATGCGAGAGGCGTTGAAAGCACATTAAGGCTTGATGCGATATTGCGACATACGTTTATCTAGTAAATGAAATCAACGGTGGGTAAGGTTGTCGCATATCACAAGTCAAGAGCTCTGAAGGCATACTCTATTGAGTTATAAGGTTCCACGAAAGGATTAACCAAGGTTACCATAAAGGGTGAAGGATTGAGTATAGAGTCCCTATAGAAGAATTAACGAAGGTTTAGACTATAGAAATTTTAAAGAAATGTTCTGCATGAGGTGTAAACGAAGGGACTTAACCTTAGCCTATGAAGGTTTGTCCAAGCTGGCCACAGAAATTCCTGGGACAAATAAGAATATGCATTCTATATGCATACTATGGGTATATGTAGGTTTTCCCCACGTCAGAGTGGTATCAGAGTGGAATAAGGAAATTCTGTGTTATATTTTAAAGATGTGTATATAGGCAGGCAAAGATTAGGTTATTTGAATCTGATAAGTAGAAGGCATGAGATAAGATGAGAGTAAGTGATACTCTTAAGAAGAGATTGCAGAAGCATAAGGAAAACACAATGATGTTGGTTTTCTTGAGAAGAATGGAGATTCACTTGAATGTGAAGAATGGATGGAGACTATTTGTGGAGACATGCAGTGGCAGTGAACCTGAAGAATCCAATTGAAGGTTGGATAGGGAGGATAAGAAGTGTTCTCAGAAGGAAGCTAAGAAGAAAGCTTGGAAATTATCTTTGGTTTGAATAACATTGATATACAGGTGACAACAAAGGAAGGTGAGAAGATTGCAACAACCTAGAGCAAAGAGTGCTCAATTGGTTCCAGAGGAAAGAATGAGAGAAATGCTAAAAGACTGAGCTCAGAGGAGAGAAGCTTAGTGAAGCATATATTGCAAAAAGGAGACTTGTTACTACAAAAGTATTGTTGTAGCTCACAAAGACAATTCCACAAAGGATGTGATTAGAATTTCTAAGGGATGAAGAAAGCTGATAAGAGTTTCAAAGTAAAAGAAGAGGTGGTCAGAACCTAGTATTTGAATTATGATTGAAGTACAAGAGGACAGTTTTGTTCTTAAAAGATGTAAATGAGTTGAAGCCTAGAAGGATCAGAGATAAGTGCTTAAAAGAGGTTCCAGAGAATAGAGAACCAAGTGCTTGCCAAAAGACCAAATATAGAGGAAAGCTTCATGAGGTAAGTGGCAGCAGGGAGGACTTGCTATTGCAGAGGCTTTAATGCAGCTCATAGTGAATGAGTGAGGAACTCATGAAGATAGAGAATAAGATGGCAACTGATAGTCATGACAGAGATAACAAAGGTTATGAGGAATACCACAACAGAATAAAAGTGAAGAAGGAGAATGCCAAGGTAAGTGGCAAGAGGATGAGTCAAGTTGAACGCGACAAGGAGATTGCAGAGTTAAAAGAACAACTCGATGCATTAAGAAGGATACTGGAGGAAAGCCAAAGACAAGGTTGGGCCTTGAGGAAAAAGGCAGTGAAGTGGTCTAAGTTACAAAGAAGACTACAACAGAGGCAAGTGAAGGGCCTGGTGGAATAACTCAGAGAGGTTGAGTTAGAAATGGAAGTGTCCATTTGTGAAGCAGAACAGGGCGAAGTTCTGGGTGAAGATGAAGACTTGAAAACTGAAACTTCAAGTGAGACTGAAGGGTCACATGATTTTAAATCTGATAATTTGAGTATGTTTGCAGGTGAAACATGCGAAGAAGGACAATTTGCTCATATTTTCATAAAGAAGGAGGAAGAAGACAAGCATAGTCTAAATTCTGTTATGAAAGAAGATGAGATAGATGGGTCTCATATAAATACATGTAAACAGTTGGGGAAAAGTTTTACTTTTCAGCATATTGCAAAGACTGAGAGCAGAGGAAATTTGACTCATGATGGTGACCAAAAGCAAGAGGAAGTGGAGAAGGATATCAAGCAACCAATTGGAGGGCTTGAAGAGGCTGAAGAGAAGACCATCAAAATATTTATGAGTCATGCAGAGGAACAATAGAAATACTTTAGTAAAACATTGATGTTTGAAGCTGTTACAAGACAAGAACAATTTCTTGTGAAAGAAGGAGACGAGTTTCAGTTTGAAGAACTGATATGTGAAGCAACAGTTGAGACTATTGAACTCTGTAATTTTCAGATTGATAATTTAAGTATAAATGCAAGAATTATACGGGATGATGAAGCACTTGTGAAGTGTCACAGGGAACTTGAATTGCTGGAGTATTTTCTGGGAAATTCAGAGTATGACAGCGTGATTGCAGAGGAAGGAGTTCACTACAATGGACAAGAACATGAAGAAATCATTGTAACAGATGGTGTGGAGGAGAGACTTGCCGACAATCTCATGAATTATGTTGAGAATTCAAATTAGCATACTGATGTGCTAATAGAGGAGGAGAAATCAGAGAAACATACTGATGTGTTGCCAAAGGAAGAAGAGGCACTGAGGCCTTGTGTTTTTTATTTTAATAATTTTTTTGTGAGTGCAGGTTTAGTTGCAGATGCTGGAGAAAATTTGGCACAGATGAGCAACCAAGTAAGGGTGGAAGAAAAGGATTCAGTGGAAAAGTTTAATCCATGGAACAAAGATGTTCAATTGTGAAAAAGAATGATGGAAAGTCAATATTTAATGCATAAAGAGATAATCATTAAAGAGGGTAAGGATGTAAGGGTGTCAGTAAGGAACCAATGAATACAAGTAAGGAACCAACAACTACAAAGTGAAGGTAACCAACAGGAGATTAAAGGAAAATTTAAAGAAGAAAGTATGTTAGTTGAAAACATAGTAAAGGATCATCATTCCATCATGATGATACGCACAGTGGAGATAACTAGGGAAACTAGTGAGGAAGTCAATAAAAAAGAAGGAATAAACTCTCATCAAAGGATTAGTGAATGGGAGACAAAATTGGAGCTACTGGAGAAAGGGCTGAAAGCACCAGTAGGGAAGAAAGAAGCTGACGAAGATTACAAAGGATATGCAAGAGAGGAAGAGGAGAGAGTCCAAAAAATAGTGAGTTGGACATAGAAATTGAACTGGTGATGGATTTGATGAGAAAATAGTCTCAAAGGAAGAAGACAATAGAAAGAAAGCAAAGCAGCAACAAGAAAAAGACAACAACAGACTGTGAGAGCATAGCCAATGAGGCAATGCAGCATAAAGTGTGGAAACCTGGAGAAAAACAACAAACAACATCAACAACCAAAGGAAAATTACAGAATAAAGTATGGGATCCAGGGAGACAAAGGACAAAAGCACCTGATTAGGAGATCATGATTATTTCAACCTTGGGAGTCTGGTGCAGGAGCATACAGCTCAACAATTTCATTATGTTTTAGTAGACATAGTGGGTCTTGTATTTCAAAGAAGTTGGGTTCCTATGTATGTAACTATTAATGTTTTGAGTGGTTAAAGTAGGAATTAATTAGGTATTTTGAGGATGCTCTCGAATGTAGGGGAACATGGGTGATTAATGATGATGAGAGAGTTAGAAATCAATTAAAAGTCTTGGATTGGGAAGTGGTTTCATGATTCGAGGAGCTAGAGAGGGATCTTAGGGATAAGTAGGAGTCAAAAGTGGACTTAGAGGATATTTAGGAGTTAGTTCAACAAATTAAGGATCTGAACTAGAATTTGTTCAACAGAACCTTTTTGTATAAATGTAAGCTAAAAAGGCGAGAATGGGGTCAGTGAGTAGTTAGAAAGTAGCTAGTGAGTCAAAGAGTCGGATTGTAAGCCTACGGGCAGGAGAAGAAAGGCCAATGATCAGAAAATCAGGCTAGAGAGAGAGAGAGAGAACTTTGTGTAAATACTCGTTTATTAATGCAAACAACTCGATTCAGAGTTTGTCAATGTGTACTGTGTAATTGAATTATAATCTGTGTGTGGTTAGAGTAATTCTGCGTAACTTATGTTGCAGGTGCAGAACGGATTCAAAATACATAGAAGCGTAACATAACAACTTCTAGCTGCGGTTGGGGAGAAGTTGTTGAGGTAACTCCACAGTTGCGATTGTGGGTAGAGTTGTCTTAGGGAGAACAATTCTAGCAAAAGTAGTGTTGGGTAGAATTTTTAGTGGGCAAGTGGTTCGAGGAGAGAACCATAGAGCTGGTGTTATGGCTTTGTACACGTGGAAAATACAGTAGGATGCCTTTAGTGTTACAATGAAGGTGGAAGAGCATAAAGGCAGGAGTAGAATTAAATTAAGGAAGAAGTTGTGGAAGAACAGTAAAGGATTAGAACCCTGAAGAAATTCGTAACCATTGAAGATATTGAAGAAACAGCGTAAAACCAAAGTAAAGAGTTGCGGGGGTAAAAGAGGGAAAATTTCCTTGATCGTGGTTGAAGTCCCGTAATTTTTCTCAACCGTCGATCGCCAAAGTCAATGCTTACATTATTGTCAACTGCAGGATTAAGTGAGTGGATAAACCGTGTGCTAGTTGAAGGGCCGCTGATCATAGGATCTAAAAGCCTCATCATCCATCGAATATCAGGCCGTAAAGAGATTGAGTGTTAACTGCAAGGGCGTGTCTGAACTTTTATAGATTGAGGACTTATAATTCTCATCGGGTTTGCGAAGGCGTTAAATGCCACGTAGGTGGTCCACCCGATATCCTTGTGGACCGTGGGATTAAATGGAGTTTGATCTACAACGTAGGATCATCGAGCAAGTCAGTTGACCCGGGAAAGATATCAACCGTCGGATCGAGAACCAGATCGACAGTCGAGATTTAATCACAAATCACATTTTGAAAAATTCAAAGTGCTGGGAGATGATAGAAAACTGCGATACGTGATGAAGTGAGTTTGCGGTATCGCGATGAAGCGTGAGACGTTGGAGCAGAGAGTAAGATCGATGGTGTATAAAGATTGCAATAAAGAATTGTGGAGAGAGGAACCGAGGAAGTTATAGGCATGACTTTAAGTTATTTGAAGTCCGGATGTGTTGTCGCATGTCGCATGTGAGAGGCAATGAAAGCACATGAAGGCTTGATGCGATATTGCGACAACCGTTGATCTGGTAAATGAAATCAACGATGGGGAAGGCTGTCGCATATCGCAAGTCAAGAGATCCGAAGGCATACTCTATTGAGTTATAAGGTTTCACAAAAGGATTAACCAAGGTTACCATAAAGGGTGAAGGATTGAGTATAGAGTCCCTATAGAAGAATTAACGAAGGTTTAGACTATAGAAAGTTTAAAGAAATGTTCCACATGGGGTGTAAATGAAGGGGCCTTAACCTTAGCTTATGAAGGTTTGGACAAGATGGTCACATAAATTCTTGGGACAAATGAGAATATGCTTTCTATATGCATACTGTGGGTATACGCATGTTTTCCCTGCATCAGAGTGGTATCAGAGCGGAATAAGGAAATTCTATGTTATATTTTAAAGATGTGTATACAGGCAAGCAAAGATTAGGTTATTTGAATCTGATAAGTAGAAGGCATGAGATAAGATGAGAGTAAGTGTTACTGTTAACAAGAGATTGCAGCAACATAAGGAAAACATAGTGATGTTTGTTTTCTTGAGAAGAATGGAGATTCACTCGAATGTGAAGAATGGATGGAGACTATTTGTGGAGCCATGCAGTGGCAGTGAACCTGAAGAATCCAATTGAAGGTTGGACAGAGAGGATTAGAAGTGTTCTTATAAGGAAGTTGAGAAGAAAGCTTTTGAAAGCTTGGAAATGATCTTTGGTTTGAATAACATTGATATACAGGTGACAACAAAGGAAGGTGAGAATATTGTAGCAACCTAGAGCAAAGAGTGCTCAATTGGTTCCAGAGGAAAGAACCAGAGAAATGCTAAAAGAATGAGCTCAGAGGAGAGAAGATTAGTGAAGCATATATATAGCAAGAAGGAGACTTGTTACTATAGAGGTATTGTTGCAACTCACAAAGGCAATTCCATAAAAGATGTGGGTAGAATTGCTAAGGGATGAAGAAAGCTGGTAAGAGTTTCTGAGTGAAAGAAGAGGTGGTCAGAACCTAGTATTTCAATTGTGATTGAAGTACAAGAGGATAGTTGTGTTCTTAAAATATGTAGATGAGTTGAAGGCTAGAAGGAGCAGAGAGAAGTGCCCAAAAGAGGTTCCAGATAATAGAGAACCAAGTGCTTGCCAAAAGACCAAGTATAGATGAAATCTTAGTGAGGTGAGTGGCAGCAGGGAGGAATTGCTGTTGCAGAGGCTTTAATGCAGCTCATAGTGAATGAGTGAGGAACTCATGAAGATAGAGAAGAAGATGACTACTGATAGTCATAACATAGATAATAGAGGTTCTAAGGAAGACCACAATAGAAGAAAAGTGAAGAAGGAGAATGCCAAGGTAAGTGGCAAGAGGATGAGTCAAGTGGAACGTGACAAGGAGATTGCAGAGCTAAAAGAACAACTCGATGCATTAAGAAGGATACTGGAGGAAAGCCAAAGACAAGTTTGGGCCTTGAGGAAAAAGGCATTGAAGTGGTCTAAGTTACAGAGAAGACTACAACAGAGGTTGAGTTAGAAATGGAAGTGTCCATTTGTGAAGCAAAACAGGGTGAAGTTCTGGGTGAAGATGAAGACTTGAAAATTGAAACTTCAAGTGAGACTTAAGGGTCACATGATTTTAAATTTGATAATTTGGGTATGTTTACAGGTGAAACATGTGAAGGAGGACAATTTATTGATATTGTCGTAAAGAAGGAGGAAGAAGACAAACAGACTCTAAATTCTGTTCTGAAAGAAGATGAGATAGAAAGGTCTCATATAAATACCTGTACACAGTGGGGGAAAAGTTTTACTTTTCAGCATATTGCAAAGACTGAGAGAAAAGGAAATTTGACTCATGATGGTGACCAAAAGCAAGAGGAAGTGGAGAAGGATATCAAGCAACCAATTGGAGTGCTTGAAGAGGCTTAAGATAAGACCATCAAAATATTTATAAGTCATGTAGAGGAACAACAAAAAGACTTTAGTAAAACATTGATGTTTGAAGTTGTTACAAGACAAGAACAATTTCTTATGAAAGAAGGAGATGAGATTCGGTCTGAAGAACTGATATGTGAAGAAACAATTGAGACTGTTGAACTATGTAATTTTCAATTGATAGTTTAAGTATAAATGGAGGAATTATACGGGATGATGAAGTACTTGTGAAGTGTCACTGGGAACTTGAATTGTTGGAGTATTTTCTGGGAAATTCAGAGTATGACAATGTGATAGCAAAGGAAGGAGTTCACTACAGTGGACAAGAACAAGGAGAAATCACTAAAACAGATGATGTGGAGGAAATACTTGTCGACAATCTCATGAATTATGTTGAGAATTCAAATCATGATACTGATGTGCTGATAGAGGAGGAGAAATTAGAGAAACATACTGATGTGTTGCCAAAGGAAGAAGAGGCATTGAGGCCTTGTGTTTTTTATTTTAATAATTGTTTTGTGAGTGCATGTTTAGTTGTAGATGCTGGAGAAAATTTGACACAGATGAGCAGCCAAGTAAAGGTGGAAGAAAAGGATTATGTGGAAAAGTTTAATCCATGGAACATAGATGTTCAATTGCGAAAAAGAATACTGGAAAGTTAGGATTTAATGCAGAACGAGATAATCATGAAAGGTAAGGATGTACGGGTGGTAGTAAGGAACCAACGACTACAAGTAAGGAACCAACAACTACAAAATGAAGGTAACCAACAGAAGATTAAAGGAAAATTTAAAGAAGAAACTATGTTAGCTGAAAACATAGTAAAGGACTAAATTCTCATCAAAGGATCATTGAATGGGAGATAGAATTGGAGCTATTGGAGAAAGGGTTGAAAGCACCAGTAGGGAAGAAAGAAGCCGATGTAGATTGCAAAGGATATGCAGGAGAAGAAGAGGAGAGAGTTTAGCAAAGAAGTGAGTTGGACATATAAATTGAACTGATGATGGATTTGATGAGAAAAGAGTCTCAAAGGAAGAAGACAACATAAAGAAATCAAAGCAACAACAAGAAAAAGACAACAATATATTGTGAGAGCATAGCCAGTGAGGCAATGTAGCATAAAGTGTGGAAACCTGGAGAACAACGATAAACAACATCAACAACCAAAGGCAAATTATGGAAAGTATGGGATCCAGGGAGACAAAGGAAAAAATCACATGATCAGGAGATCATGATTATTTTAACCTTGGGAGTTTGATGCAGGAGCATACAACTCAACAATTTCATTATGTTTTAGTAGACATAGGGGGTCTTGTATTTTCAAAGAAGTTGGATTCCTATGTATGTAAATATTAATGTTTTGAGTGGTTAAAGTAGGAATTAATTAGATATTGTAAGGATGCTCGCGAATGTAGGGGAACATGGGTGATTAATGATGATGAGAGAGTTAGAAGTCAATTAAAAGTCTTGGAATAGGAAGTGGTTTCATGATTTGAGCAACTATAGAGGGTTCTTAGGGATAAGTAGGAGTCAAAAGTGGACTTAGAGGATATTTAGGAGTTAGTTCAACAAATTAAGGATCTGAACTAGAATTAGTTCAACAAAACCTTTTTGTATACATGTAAGCCAAAAAGGTGAGAACGAGGTCAGTGAGTAGTTAGAAAGTAGCTAGTGAGTGAAAGAGTTGGACTGTAAGCCTACGAGCAGGAGAAGAAAGGCCACTGATCAGAAAATCAGACCAGAGAGAGAGAGAATCTTGTGTAAATACTTGTTTATTAATGCAAACAACCCGATTCAGAGTTTGTCCAATGTGTACTGTGTAATTGAATTATAATCTGTGTGTGGTTAGAGTAATTCTGTGTAACTTATGTTGCAGGTGTAGAACATAGTCGAAATACAGAGAAGTGTAACAGAACAACTTCTAGCTGCGGTTGGGGAGAATTTGTTGAGGCAACTCCATAGTTGAGATTGTGGGTAGAGTTTTCTTAGGGAGAACAATTATAGCAAAATAGTTTTGGGTAGAATTGTTAGTCAGAAAGTGGTTTGAGGAGAGAACCATAGAGCTAGTGTTATGGCTTTGTACACGTGGACAGTAAAGTAGGACGCCTTTAGTGTTACAGTGAAGGTGGAAGAGCATAAATACATGAGTAGAATTAAATTAAATAATAAGTTGTGGAAGAACAGTAAAGGATTAGAACCCTGAAGAAATTCGTAACCATAGAAGAAACAACGTAAAACCAAAGTAAAGAGCTGTGGGGGTAAAAGAGGGAAAATTCCCTTGATCGTGGTTGAAGTCCCGCAATTTTTCTCAGTTTTTGATCGCCAAAGTCAATGCTTACATCACAGTCAACTGTGGTATTAAGTGAGTGGATAAACCGTGTGCTAATTGAAGGGCAGTAGATCGTAGGATCTAAAAGCCTAGTCATCCGACAGATATCGGGCCATAAAGATATCGAGTGTTAACTACAAGGGCGGGCTCAAACTTTTATAGATTGAGGACTTATAATTCTCACCGGGTCTGCGAAGCCGTGAAACGTCGCTTAGGTGGTCCACCCAATATCCTTGTGGACTGTGGGATCAAATGGAGTTTGATCTACGACGTAGGATCATCGACCACGTCAGTTGATCGGGGAAAGACATCAACCATTGTATCGAAAACCAGATCAACGGTTGAGATTTAATCGCAAATCGCATTTCACAAAAGTCAAAGTGCTAGCGGATGATAGAAAACTGCGATATGTGATGAAGTGAGTTTGTGGTATTGTGATGAAGCGTGAGTCGTTGGATTGGAGAGCAATATAAACGGTGGAGAAAGATCACGATAAAGAATTGTGGAGAGCGGAACTGAGGAAGTTATAGCCACGCTTTAAGTTATTTGAAGTCCGGCTATGTTGTCGCATTTCGCATGCGAGAGGCGATGAAAGCACATGAAGGCTTGATGCGATATTACGACAGTCGTTGATCTGGTAAATGAAATCAACGGTGGGGAAGGTTGTCGCATATCGCAAGTTAAGAGCTTTGAAGGCATACTCTATTGAGTTATAATGTTTCACGAAAGGATTAACCAAGGTTAACATAAAGGGTGAAGGATTGAGTATAGAGTCCCAATAGAAGAATTAACGAAGGTTTAGACTATAGAAAGTTTAAAGAAATGTTCCGCATGAGGTGTAAATGAAGGGGCCTTAACCTTAGCTTATGAAGGTTTGGCGAAGCTGGCCACATAAATTCCTGGGACAAATGAGAATATGCATTATATATGCATACTATGGGTATACGCAGGTTTTCCTGCGTCAATCCACCTTGCATGTCCCAGGAACTAATGGAGGTGATACTTAAGATTGCAGATTGGTATGCCTCACCCGATGGCACCTTCATTAGGATGTTTTATGGAGAGAAGCCTCTGCATATTCTACCAAGGTATGCCATAGACAAGATGGTCATGCAAGAGGTCACATATCACCTCTACACAGTGTTATCATTAGGACTGCACATGAAGAAAAAGGCACCATGGCCCTCTCTTCCTTTGCGGATCAGATTGTATGAGATTAAGAGCTTGAAAGATGTGGATGCCGAACCTAAGGAAATACTTGTAGGTTTTAAACCCGTACAGAAATTACCTGCATACGAATTCTAAAACACAGAAAATAAATAAAGCGAGAGCATAACACATAAAAGACATATACACAGAGATTTCCCCCTGGACCAAAAACCATCGTGTCCAAAACCATAGGCCAAAAACCATAGGTAGGTTCGCCCAACCTAATATAGGGTCCATAAAAAAAAATTTCCTAGGGTGCTGCGACCCTGTAGAGTGGGGCTACCCGCCCCCCTCAAACCCCCTGGATAGGGGGGGCTACCACTCCCCCCTGTGACTCCCCTGCTGCGCAATCGATGCAACAAAGGGGGGGCTGCGCCCCCCTCTAACCCCCTGGTACACTACGTAGGTTAGTCGTGGAAAGAATATAACACAACCTAATATTCTCCCACTTGTTGTTTTCTTTCCACAGGGGGGCACAAGACAACTTAGTCATTTTTCTAGCCCTAAAACACCCATTGTTTCTCTACACCAAGAGAACTTCTCAGAGCTCACAGATTTTGTCAATGCATCTGTACTATTCTTCAAAGTGCCACCTTTACCAGCAACACCTTTTTGTCTTCTATCATATGCCTCACAAAGTGATACTAAACATCAATGTGCTTTGTCTTTGAATGATATGCAGGGTTCTTTGCCAAGAAAATTTCACTTTGACTATCACAGTCTATGCTTATAGTTCCCTATACTAACCCCATACTTGAATGCAATCTTTGCAACCAAATTGCTTCCTTGTTTGCATTAGTGGCTGCCATGTCTTTTGCCTTAGTAATTGATAGTGCCACTACAAATTGTTTCTTACTCATCCAACTGACTGCATCTCCAAATAGGTTAAACACATACCCACTTGTAGATATTCTCTGATCCATATCTCTAGCCCATTCTACATAAAAAAAGCCACGAATATCCAACACTCTATCCAATCCCGGTCTTCCTTGATAGCACAAACCATAATCACTAGTGCCACACAAATACCTGGAAACCTGCTTCACTGCTGTCCAGTGCTCCTTCCCTGGTTTTGATATAACCCTGCTCAATACCCCCACTGCATGTCCAATGTCTGGGCTAGTACAGACCATTGCATACATCAAGCTACTGACTGCACTTGCATATGGAACACAGGACATGTCCTCTTCCTCTTCTTGTGTCTTGGGACACAGTTCAACAGATAATCTCACACCTACAGGAATAGGAACCTTCACCGGTTTACTATCTTGCATATTAAGCCTCTACAGTATTGTCTCGACGTACTTCCTTTGGTTTAACTAGAGCTTCCTATTTTCCCAGTCTCTTTTAATTTCCATGCCCAAAATATAGTTTGCAGCACCAATATCTTTCATGTCGAATATGGAGGACAATTGGGTCTTCAAATCCTGGATAATTTCTTTGTCATTTCCAAACAACAACATATCATCCACATATAAGACCAGACAAATAACACGGTCACCAATTAATTTAAAATACACATAGTGATCTGCTTTGCTTTTGGTGAATCCAAGTCCCCGTATAAATGTATCAATTTTTTGATACCACATCCTTGGTGACTATTTTAACCCATACAAAGACTTCTTTAATTTGCATACCATTTCTTTCTTACCTTTCACCGCAAAACCTTTAGGTTGCTTCATGTAGATATCCTCTTCCAGATCCCTGTGAAGAAATGTTGTCTTCACATCCATCTATTCTACCTCAGAATCAAAAGCAGCAACAATAGACAAAAGTAATCTAATAGAAGCTATATTGGCAACAGGAGAAAAATATCACCAAAATCAATTCCCGGCACCTGGGAATAACCTTTTTCTACCATCCGAGCTTTGTATTTCTCCACCTTTCCTTCTACATTTGTCTTCTTTTTGAACACCCATTTGCTGCCATTGGGTTTCCTTCCAGTCGGCATCTCCACCAGATCCCAAGCCTTATTTTTGTGCAAAGATGCCATTTCATCAACCATGGCCTCTTTCCAGAGTTTTCCATCTATAAATCTATTGATTCCTTCACATTTATGGGATCATCATCAATAACAAATAAAACAAAATTTGAACAGAAAGCAGCTGGACTATACCTTTCTAGCTACCTTCTTTCTCGAACTGATATTCTCACACTCGGAGTTTGTGGCTCTTCATCTTCTGATTCCTCCTCTGCTGTAGAGTTTGATTCTTCCTCCTTAAGCTCAAACTCTATCTTCTCTGGTTCCTTTGTTTGGACTTCATGTTTAATAACATCTTTCACCTATTTAAACACCACATCTCGGTTGTACGCAACCTTCCTTGTTACTGGGTTTCAAAGCTTATATCCCTTTAAACCATCTTTATACCTAATAAAGATGCACTTTTCAGATTTACTATCCAACTTGGTTCTTTTTCCCTTTAGAACATGTACATATACATCACATCGAAATACCCTCAGATGTGAAAGGGAGGGTTTCTTTCCAGTCCACACCTCTTGTGGAGTCTTATCCTCCAATGCTGATGAAGGTGATCAGTTGACCAGTTAATAAGCTGTCTCCACTACCTTTTCCCAGAATTCCTGTCCTAACTCGACACCACTGAGCATGCTTCTTTCCCTTTCCATCAACGTCTTGTTCATTCTTTCTGCAACTCCATTTTGCTCGGGTGTGTATGGAGTAGTCTTATGCCATGCTATACCACACTTCTTACATAATTCTTCAAATTCCTTGCTGCAAAACTCTCCACCGTTATCTGTCCTCAACACCTTTATCTTCTTCTCTGTTTGGTTTTCCACTAGAGCCTTAAATTCTTTAAACCTGTCAAAGACTTCAAATTTCTTCTTAAGGAAATATATCTATGTATTCCTTGAGAAGTCATCTATAAATGATACATAGTACACAGACTTACTCAGTGATGGAACTTTCACAGGTCCAAACACATCACTGTGCGCAAGTTCTAATATATGTTTCGCCCTCTTACCACTAGAGGGGAAACTCACCCGATTCTGCTTCTCATATACAAAATTTTCATAGAAATCAAAATCCAGAGAGCTGTTACTCATACCTTCTACCACACCTTTACCATTCTGTCCAATATGTGCAAGCCTTCGATGCCACAACATGGTCTTCTCTCCAGAGACCACTAGATTTTTTGCTCCACTTTCAGAAACCACATAACTGTTCCGCCCATCAATAACAATGCTACCTTGCAGCTTGTACAGAATTCCAATCTGAACTCCTTGCATCAATACCAGTGCTCCCCGAAACATTTTGCGGTATCCTTCTCGAACACTGTTTTAACACATGTATCATCCAGTTTGCTTATGGAAATCATATTTTTGGCCAATGCATGAATATGCAGAACACCTGGAAGTGTTCTAAACTTTCCACCTTGCAACTTCAACTTTACTTTTCCATGACCAATGATTCTAGCTTTCCTGTCATCCCCCAAAAGACATCACCACCATCATATTTCTCATACTTGCAGAACCACTCTCTATGGGGAGTGAAGTGAAAGGATGCACCTGAGTCGATCAACCATGCCTCATGATCTACATGTGTACTTGAAGAAGCCAAGTACACATCCGCACCTTCATCTGAGGTGGTTTTCGCCTCTACGGAAGGATCATCATCAGATCTCTTTACTTTGTCAGGAGCTTTAGATTTACAATCCCTTTTGTAGTACCCTTCCTTTTCGCATTTCTAACGCACCACCTTTACAGGTTTTCCAGAGATTTAGATCTCCCACTCGATGAATTATTTTTGTTTCTGTTTTGGGACCATCCTCATACAGACAAGGCATCACCATTCTAGCTCTCCATATTTTTCTATCTCATCTCGTCCTTCAGAAAGGATGAGAGTATTTCATCAAACTGTAAGGCAATTGCATTGCTACCTATTGCAATAACCAGACTATCCCAGGAATCTAGTAGAGAACACAACAAACTAATGCACTTATCTTCGTTTGAAATTTTAATATCAACAAATAATAGCTGGCTTACCACAGTATTAAATGCGTTCATATGTTCTGTCACCAAGTCTCCATCTTTCATCCTCAGGTTATACAACGTTTTCCATAGGAACAATTTATTCACCACATACTTAGATTGGTACAAAGTCCCTAACTCTTCCACAAAGCATTCACCGTAGGTTCCCCTGATACATTCATTAATACTGAATCCGAGACACAATCGTATTGTGCTCTTAGCCTTTGATCCAACTTCTTCCATTCTTCATCGAACACTCCCGTTGGTTTAGTACCTGGATCTATCATGACCCACTGATCTTTATCCACCAACAGATCCTCCATCTTTAGTTTCCATAACTCAAAATTCTGACCATTAAATTTCTCGATCTCTATCTTTACACTGCTCGCCATCTTCTTTCACCACCAAAATCGATCCCATAGATCTCGCACTGAACAGGGTCTACCACAGGCCTGAGAAAAACCCCTCAGCAACAAAGGTGTCCCCTTGAAGTCAAAACATCTCCGATACCAAATGTAGGTTTTAACCTCATACATAAATTACTTGCATACGAATTCTAAAACACAAAAAATAAACAATGCGAGAGCATAACACATAAAACACATATACACAAAGATTTTCTCCTGGATCCCAAAATTGGGACTACTAGCTTGATTTTTCATTATGTTCCTTTCAATGTTACAATACATATTTATACATGCCGAAGCATCCAATACCATGGAACAAAAACCATCACGTCCAAAACAATGGACCGAAAACCATCACGTGCAAAACCATGTGCGAAAATCATGCTCAAAACCATGGTAGGTCCGCCCAACCTAATATAGGGTCCAAAAACAAAATTTTCTAGGGCACTGCCCCAGAACCCATAGAGAGGGGCTACCCGCACCCCTAAAACCCCTGTGACACCCCCGCTACATAGTCGGTGCAACGAAAGGGGGGGGGGCTTCACCCCTCCGAACCCCCGGTTAACTGCGTGGGCTAGTTGTGGAAAGAATATAACACAACTCAACACTAAAGACTTACAACACCTTTATAGTTTTAGTTATATTTCTATTTCTGATTTCCCCTACAGTTCCTTTATGCTATGGTACAGTGCTTTTACGTTGTGGTATGCTAGTTGTGAATGTAGCTTGACTAATTACAGGAAAGGGTTTGTGAGCTTTGATAGGGTTTGTGAACTTCGTTAGGCTGCCTAGCCTTTAAACTACTACAATACATGTTTCTTTCACTACATTTTATTCTTGTGATATTTCTCGATAATTCTTTGATGTTGATGTTCTTCGAGAATACTCTGAGGTTCATACCGCATTGCGAAAAAATCTTTGAGATTGATGTTCTTCGAGAATACTTTCAGGTTTAGACTTCATTGTGATCTATTTAAAACTGCTTTGTTTCTTTCAGAAAATAAGATCCAGGGGAAAAGTGTTTTTTCCATTAATTTTCCATCAAGGATGAATATTAGAAACTAAAATAGTGATCACTTTGAAAAATTAGGTGACATGCATGACAAGTTAATCATCCTCACGTGGAAAATCACAACACTGCTTGGGCCCTTCTATTGACCATTTATCCATGCCACCATAACATATACCATGCATCACCATGCGCTGACATCCCCTCCTTCCCCTTGTCTTGGTTGTCTATCTATTTAGTTTGATATTCTTCGTTGTCCATGGACTTTCAGTTTTGTATTCACAATCATTGTCGCGTTTCTTAGAAAATTTTCCAGTTCTATATTCGCGACGTTGTTGTGTTTCTAATGGTTCACCACGAAATTCATGATATTCCCATTGTCTACTCACCAAACGAACATGGTGGTAGGGAAAATGACCACTTGTTCCGCTATTCATGCATGGTACTAAGGAGTGATGAGAAAATGACCACTTGCTATTCATGCATGGTGCTAAGGAGTGATGGGAAAATGACCACTTGTTCTAATATGAATATAGCATTCAAAAAGAGTGTATGCATACCTACAAGGGCTACAAAGTGGGGCATAAATTTAGGTTATGTGCCCTCGTCAAAAAGAGTGAATGCATACTTACAAGGGGACATAAATTTGGTTTTGTGCCTTTGCCAAGAAGCTATTAAATCTGCTGCAATATCCTTGTCAAGAAATTATTAAATTCTCTGAAATATCTGCATCAAGAAACTATTAAATTTGTTAGAATATCCTCTTCAAAGCGGAATCTTCTAAAGTAAGCTTGCAAGTATAGACACCAGCTCTTGGTGGGCGAGATGGTGGGGGACTTCTATACTTGCGCTTCCAAAATTGGTATGGATGCACTGAGAATTTTTAAGCTTGCAAGTACCATTGCCCTGCAGAACACTGCCACCTTAACGAAATTACATATTTTGAAA
Organism: Pinus taeda; assembly: GCA_000404065.3. NCBI lineage: Eukaryota > Viridiplantae > Streptophyta > Pinopsida > Pinales > Pinaceae > Pinus > Pinus taeda. The sequence continues at coordinate 76,602 of APFE031055151.1, forward strand.
CCAATATTCGTTCGTTGCAATAGCTCTAGTAAGTCCTTTGTTGACGATGTATATGTCAACAATTCTAAGAAGTTACTCCCAAATTTTCAATTTTATTGTAAAAATGATTCTAGTATGACTATGAAGCCATGTAAAAGCACCTAGGTAAGCCTTTGAATCAATATAAAGCTAGGAGAGGCAAGAAAAGGAGAGCGAAGGTCTAAAAGGAGAGGAGAATCTAAGTAAAAGTAAAAAGTTTGTTTTGGGGCTATATCTCTCTCACACGTGTGAAATCTAGGGTTTATTTAGCTTCCAGGAAGGTTGAAATTGCAGGAGATCAAGTTGTAGTATTGAGTTGCTGGAAGAGCGAATATTATGTCTTGACATCATTGACCTTGGGAAGATCTATCTTGATCAAAGGAGGATCCCTTGAAGCACTGTCTTGTGCTTGAATTAGGGTTTCTGCAACTTTTAAAGGGTTGAAGTTGCAGGGTTGAAGCTAGGGTCAAAGTCGAAGTTGGAAACTGGTTGATGCAGGATTGAGCCTTGTTGTTTTGATCCTACTAGAATGGCTTATTGAAAGCCTGACTTGGTACTTGGAGGACTTGGTCTAGGGTTTGATTGTCTCATTTGAAGTAGATTCTATAAGAAGGGAAGATAATTTTTGATGTTTTCCCCTTGGGAGGGTCTTTCCACGGCATGGAGCCTAGTTTTTGTGTCCTCTGTCTTTACTGTTTTCCTCTTGATAATTGTTTGACAAAGAACTAATAAATAAAACATAAGAAGATAAATAAAGTTCACAAGAAATCATTAAGGATAAGGAAAAATGGAACTAATAACTGCCATACTGCATTTTTCCAACATGGTATCAAAGCTAAGATGAACAAGAGAAGGTAGCTGAAAGGATCATCTTGAGGACACAAAGAAGGGTTTGTTAAGAGGAATCACTTGTAGAAGAATCAAACTCTTATTGAAGAAAGAAGACTTCATCAAGGAAGGGCTTGAAAGAGGAAGATTACAATAAGGTTGTTAAACTCTCTTAAAGGCTCATTGGAAGACATTCTTGAAGGAAACATCAAGGAATCTTGGAGTCATTCATCACCCTTTGAAACTATTTTTGAAGTTATCCTATATCTTGGTATCAATTATCACTCTTTGAAGCTATTGTTGAAGATACCCTAGAAGATCATTGAAGTTTGTTTGAAGATATTGAAAGCCTCTAGATAGTTGGAGACAACATTAGAGAAGGGAAGACTCCTAGTTAATAAGTAAGTATCATATTGTTAATTATGTATGAATCTATAGATCATATGGGTTCTTTCTGAAAGGAAAGTAATAAGATTATTGACTCAAAAAATTTCCTAGCATGGAAGAAAATGATTGATCTGGCACTTACAGAGCATTAAGTAATGGAATATGTTCTTGGTGAAATTACAAAACCTAGCAAAGTCAAGATTCAAGAGTTAGCAAAATACAAGAAGGGAGAAGTGAGGGTGCAAATGATCATTGTTGAATCCATTAAGGATCGTCTTGTTCCATTTGTTGCTAATTTGAAGACTTCTAAGGCTATGTATGACAAAGTAGTAAATTTGTACTCTATAAGTACATTAGGAAAAAAATGTCTTTGAGAAATAAACTATATAAAATGAAGAAATCAAAGGATGAGGACATGACATCCTTTCTAATGAAGATTTCTCAAATAAGATATTCTTTCCACGACTAGCCCACGTAGTTAACTGGGGGGTTAGAGGGGCGGCGGAGCCCCACCCTTCATTGCATCGATTGTATAGTGGGGGGGTCACAGGGGGTTTGAGGGGTGTAGGTAGCCCCCTGGAAAATTTTGTTTTTGGACCCTATATTAGGTTGGGCGGACCCACCTATGGTTTTGTGCATAATTTTCTCACATGGATTTGGACGTGATGGTTTTCGGCCCATCATTTTGGACGTGATGGTTTTCGGTCCATGGTATTTGATGCTTCCACATGTATAAATATGTATTGTAACATTGAAAGTAACATAATGAAAAATCAAGCTGGTAGTCTCGGTTTTGGGATCCAGGGGAAAATCTCTGTGTATATGTGTTTTATGTGTTATTCTTTCGCATTGTTTATTTTCTGTGTTTAAGAATTTGTATGCAGGTAATTTTTGTACGGGATTAAAACCTACATTTGGTATCAAAGATGTTTTGGCTTCAAGGGGACACTTTTGTTGCTGAGGGGTTTCGCTTGGGCCTGTGGTAGACCCTGTTGAGTGGGAGATCTGCGGGATTAATTCTGGTGGTGAAAGAAGAGTGTGAGTAGTGGAAAGATAGAGATCGAAATTTAATGGTTAGAGTTTTGAATTTTGGAAAATCAAGATGGAGGATCTGTTGGTGGATAAAGATTAGTGGGTCGGGGTAGGTCCAGGTACTAAACCAACAAGAGTGTCCGATGAAGAATG
>APFE031055160.1:0-10345 GCA_000404065.3 Pinus taeda
GCTCGGGCTGCCTACTCTATCCTGAAACATGCACACACTGATCAGCGTTATACAAAGCTTGTAAAGTCATGGACAGAAGTGAAATGCTAGAAATATACACAAGTGAATAACTATAAAACATGTGCAGTGAAAATAAGGAAATGATACATAAAGACTATACAGCAACAATGGAAACGAAACCTCAGTGTGCAGGGGCCCTCTGCACAACCTTGGCTAACAGGCTATCAATCTAAAATTGCGTTCATGCAAGCATGTAGAACAAAGTCTTCTTGTATATCTCAAAACACAGTTACAGTAATAAAACTAGTGTCACGGCACAGTGAATTCTTAACAACAAAATTACATTCCAAAGAGTAACTACTATGCGTATAGAAACGTGTTATTTATAACAAAGGTTACATAATTGTTTTCCTAAAAAACTACGTGAACAGAGACACGTAAAAGACAGAGTCCATGGATTTAGCATAATGGTTGTCGTGATGATTACATCTATTAAGGGTGGTTGTTGGATTCTCCTTGTGGAGCAGTCCACAGGTGTCGATATGTCCCCAGGGATCTAGGAACAGCCACGCCTTCTCCAGTGAGAGCCTGCCATAAACTCTTCATCAATAGTGCCCAACCGAATTTCTCTAGGTCCTTTATACCCCAACCCCCATGTTCTTTTTTGAGTGATAATACATCCAAACGAACCAAATGGTATTTATGAGCATTTGTAGTACCCGCCCATATGAACTTATATATTATCAAATTGATCTTGTTGATAATGAATTTGGGAATCAAATATAGATGAATCCAATTACTACAATGCCTTGTAATACCTTCTGTACCAGTATCATTGTACCTCCCATCGAAATCCATCTATGAGACCATGCAAGAAATCTTTGTTCAAATTTACCAACAATCCAACACTAATCTCTGATTTTATAATCATTAGGTTTAAGAAAAAAACCGAGGTACTTAAAACCTTGATCCAAAGCCACTCACTCCACCTAAAATATACTAGCAATCTCTAAAAATTACGTTGATCCCAATGATGAGGAGATCAATAAGGATTTTGTTGAGTTCATAAATAATCTAAATGCCTTGCCAAATAGTTTGATGATCCAATGTAATGTCTACCAATCCAACACTGAAAGTTTTCCAAAGAAAAGGACATCATTTACAAATATTAAATGTCTGATATGAATATTTCTAGTAAGTCGCACACTCGTGAATGTACCAAGGTGTTGTGCATCCATGGATAATATCCTATTGCCCTTAATAACAAGTAGGAAGAGAATAGGTGAGATAACACATCCTTTTTTAAGACCCCAAGTGGCCTTAAAAAAGTGGTAGGCACTCCATTGATTAAAACCATCAAGTTTGCAGATGTTACACAAGTCATAATCCAATTTATAGCAGAGTCGGGATATTAATATTATTTAATATCATTCGTAGGAAAGACTAGTCGACATAGTCAAATGCTTTATGTAAATTAGGTTTCAATCATACGTCCGCTTTCTTTTTAATCTTGATAGAGTGTAGGAACTCTCGCGCTATCACCACTGCATCTTGAATCTGGTGATGTTGTAAAAAGCCAAATTGTTTCAGACCAATATGTTTAGAAAGAGTGGGTTTCATCTTGTTTGCAATGATCTTGGATATCATTTTATAAATTGTGTTGCACAAGGAAATAGGTAAGTAGTCCATAAAAGTAGTAGCAATTGATACTTTGGAATTTAAATTAATAAAGGTGGAATTCAAAGCACCAATTCTATAACCTAAATTTCTTGTTTATTTAGCCACAAGTAATAAATCTCGTCCCATAATGCTAATGAAATGTAGAAATAATTCAAATGTCTAGTTGTCTCATCTCAGACTTTTATCTCTAGAAAAGGACTTAAGAAAAACCACCAGCTCATTCGTAGAAATTAGTTTGTCTAATAATGCATTGGCCTCTGCTTCAAACATAATCGAATAGGAATTTATGAAATCCAATTGTCATTCTATATTCACCCCAACTCTGGCCTTATATTTCCTACCAAAGTGTCGAATAATGTCCAAGCGAAGTTCCTTAAGTGAAGTCATAGATTTACCAATTGAATCTTGCATCTCCCAGATATTGTTTTGTTGCCTTCTCTTGGATGCATATTTGTGGAAAAACCTTGTGTTTTTGTCACCTCCAACAATCCAAATGGCCCTTATTTTAAGTCACCATTCCTCCTCTTGATGCATTAGGATCTCCCACCTTTGCCCTTCCAAATCCGTAGCTAAAGATTTGTAGGATATTGAAAAATAATTGGGGTTTGTCAAGTCTACCAATGTCATTAATCGTTCCTATATCTTGATAAGCTCCTTTATATTTTTCCTTTTTTGTGACCTCTCCCACAGTCTAACCTCCATATTGAGCTCCCTTAATTTATGTCAAATCAAATATATTTGTGTGTATCCTTGTATTCCAACACAAGTCGCCCACTTAGTTCTCACCAAATCAGCTTGTTTTTGAGCCATGTGTGATTAAATTTAAAGGGTAGCCTCATCTATTGCCCATCACTATGCCAATTTAGGATAATACCTTCATGATCAGATAAGCTCACAACAACAACCTAAGAATGAAATAAACCATGTTGTTCCACAAGATTATCGTGCATCAAAAACAATCCAGTTGTTTGGCAATGCCATCCAGGACATATCATTTGTTCCCCCAGATCGGTCTTAGGGGCACTAACATAATTTCCACCAAGTGGTTGGTACTAAATAGGTCTTTGAAATATCTCTCAAGATGATCTTGTCTACACTCAGCACCCCAATTTTCAGTTGCAACCATAGTAAGATTCATGTCACCGGCTAAGATTAATGAGCCAATTTTCAAAATTTCACATCCATCCATGCGATCACAGATGCTTTGTCGTGTCAAATAAGGAGCATAAATGTTTAATATATGAAGTTGGTTCTTAGAACGCCTAGTGAAGACCGATCGCAAAATTCCTGAAAATGATTTATATGCCAAGAAATAAACAACACGTGGATACCAAATTGCAATTAATCCCTTGGATTGTTCACAAGCATCTAGTGCATAAAACTGCCATCCAAGACATATCTTTAACAAAATTGTTTAGGTCTTATGTGCAACCATCATAGTTGCTTGTAATAGTATGATCGAAGGTAATTGATTCCTAATCAAATTTATTAAGGAAACACATTTTGAGGCTGCCCATAGCCCCCTAATGTTAAGATATAATTATATCTTCATTTATGAAGCATTTCCTTGGGAAAATAGTCTCTAAGAGATTGGATGGGATAAGTATTACAGGGAAGGGATCGAGTAGCAGGGACATCCAGTGAGTTGTTGTGTAAACTAGATGTATTAATATCAGGTCATAAGACCAACTTCATTATGGTTTGCCTCTTCTCTATTATAGTGGCATTACGCTAAGATCTGGGAATAATAAGGATAACATCCCTAGTAGAATGTTTAGAATGAATGGACAAAGGTTCGAGGTCAATTCCTAGGTTGAGACGCAACAACTCAATGTCACTACCCACTGAATATATGGGCGAAAGAGGACCCAAAAAAGTACCAAATTGAATGACAAGAGAATTAGGCAGAGAATAACAATCAATCCCCACCCAAGGTGGTGATACCAGTCCCCCTTGTTGAATTACATCCATAGATGTAGTAGGACCATCGAGTGGACAAGTAAGGTAGGAGAGAATAAACAATATCCCATAAGAACCATCACAAATACAAGGATTAGAAAAAGAAGGTGTAGGATAAAGATCACACCACACCTCATCCCGAGTATTAGTAATAGGACCAACAGAGACAGATGTTGAAGGAACATCAAAAGGAAGAGATATGGAATGTCCATTCAATGAAGCTGATGAAAAATCCTTTACCGACTCCTCAACCACATCAATTCCATAATTAATAAAAATATTAGATACTATAGGAAGGGATTTATATTGTCCATTAAATGAAGTAGAAGAAAAATCTTTAACCGACTCCTCTACCAATTCAATTACAAAATTAATAGGAATATTAGGATAAATAGGCAAAGTATCACAAGTTTTACCTGTTGATTTAGTAAGAGTGGACCCAATCCCATCTTTGGAAGCAATAGCAATAGATGTAATTTTACCCACATCCAATGGCCATGGATCCCCTAACTAAAGACCAGGTCAACAATTTGAGCCAAAACGACGAGGAAAAGTCACCAATAGATTACCAGTCTCATGGTATCTCAGATATCTAAAGGGAATGCCCCAAAAATCAATGCATTGTTGAATTTTATGTCCATCCCAACACAAATCCAACAAAATAGGTAGTCCACCAATAAAGTCTACTTCCACCATGATCTGAGTGATCCCTTTATCCAGTCTCCACAAGGTATGTTCCTCTAAATAGGAGAATTCTCAATGTCAACTGATCCTAACTATGACCAAAATTCAAGAGGGAGACTAAGAAACTTGGACTAGAGTAGGTTTTTACGAGGTACCTCCTTAAAAGGGTCAAAACTAACATGCCAATGCTAGAGAGAGAAAACTACGACCCACAACTCAAGGAGAAGCAAAAATATTTGCCACATCATATGGATGAAGAAAATGGAAGCAAAACCAGTGGTTGAAGAGGATATTGATCTTCAACGCACAATTGATGATCGACTTCCACTATGTCTCCACCCAATTCTTCATATGACAATCATGCATCTTGGACTAGATCCAACAACAGACCAAAGCTCCTTATTGTAGGACTACTACACGGTCCCAAAATACATCAGTGCCGAAATTGAGTCTATGAACTCGCCCACCACTTTTACATGTTTATTTTTGTGTGAATGAAGAGACGGTAAAAGGGAGGAATTGAAGAAGAAGTTTTCTCAACCTGAATCGATAGATCAAGGTGAGATCAGGAAAGGTAGAGTGAGCCCCCTCATTGAAATAATTACTCGACATCATATCAACAAACAATGGTCGCAATAACTGATGTTTCTCTTCCATGGTCGCACAGATAAGAGCCACATCATAAAGGGAGGTTGGCCCATGCATGTTGAGGGAACCCATCCACCCAACCACAAAGCCAAGTGTCCCCATCCAATCTGTACCAATAGCACCACCAATAAAGAAATGACAGAGAAATCCATCCGCACAAGTTGTTCCAAAAAACCAAATTAGATCACGCTCCCAAATGAAATGGGTAGAATATATCCAAAGTATAAATTGAAGTACAAGTCAACAAAACCCCATGTAAACATGTTGTAGCGGAAATAGCCACCCTCCAAAAAATTTCCTATGATTCGCTTTTGGATCCTTCCTTACTATCCACAACAACTCATCTCGCACTGATCCAAGTATTCATGCTTCGATTGAGACTTATCTTATCTTTTTCTCTTGTGTTTTTTAACTTAGATTATTCTTCTAAGTAACAAGATGATATCCCAACTTGGTCTTGTAGCATGAGAAACTATGCAATCCTTGAGGGCAAGTAGCCTTGATGATGGGAATTGCATAGTTATAATTGCCAGTGAGCCTTGAACTCAAAAAATGCATAGTCATGGTAGGTAGCCCAACACTAAGCCCAGAAATTGCACAACCCTCACTGAGCTTAGAAATTGCACAGTGCATTGAGCCGGAAAGTTGCCCAATTCCCCAGAACTACGCAGTCTTCACCTGACATTGTGCATGGCAATTTTCCCCAGAAAAAGCAAAAAAATCATCCCTAAAAATAGGGATCCATTTTTAGTATCCCAAAGGAGGCACTTGCACTATTTTTAGAAACTTCCACCAAGTGTCGTTTTTTCCTTTATTTTAGGCATGTGCATCATAAATCCTAATTTGTCCAAATATATTTAATCGATGCTTCTAGATCTCATTCACACATTCAATCTTGGAGCTCTAGCATTCTTAAGGAGATCAAGGAACCTTTGATGCAATCATTGGCACTTTTCCAAGTGAGTTTTACTTTTGTTGTCTTCTGCCACTTTTTCTATCACTTTTTGTTGTTTAGATTTTATCAGTGTTGTTTCACTTGCTTCCCTTCATGCTTGTTGCCATATTGACTTTTTTAACTTGTAGAAGTGTTGTTTTAAGTTTCAGATTTCCTTTCCCAAGTGTCACATTAGTTTTCCTATTTTTGCACCCATGGTCGTCGTTGCGGCGACCCTCCTCACATACTTCGTTTTCCTTCTGTTTGATTAATTGTTGCACTTGATTCACATGCATTTTTCTACACTTAGTTAGATTTTCACTCAGCGTCGCACTATCTCTCAGATTTTCTTGTTTTCACACTTCCCTGGGAAGATATGGGTTTCCCTTGGTCGGTTTCACTTTGCCCATCTAGCACTGCGCAATCCTAAGGCTCAAGCCACAAGCTTGGCCTCTAGAATTTCAAGTGCATAGTCCAAGCTAGATCCAACTATGCATTGTGCAGTTCCAGGGGCCATCCTGCCATTCTTGGCCACTGAGACTGCGTAATGCACAATCTCTCCCATGCCTCTACCTAGGCTGAACTACACATTATGCAGTTTTAATCATCAAGCTTCCATCCTAGCTACTAGGACTGGCAGTGCACAGTTCCCACAGCTAGCCATTCCCTCATGCCCAAGAAAATTGTGCAATCCTCCCCATTAGATGCCCAGATTGTTGCTTGAACTTGCCTTGTAATTGGATTTGCTTAAGATTGACATTTGCTTGCCATGAGTGTCCTTTATGTCCCACAAGTACAACTGTTGTTGAGCACCTCTCAAGCAGTCACTATTACCATGGCACCTAAGGGAGTTGATAAAAAGGAAACCACTGAGAGTAGTAATGGGGAAGCAATTGAGCAAACATCAATTTATCTTCTAGTGTATGCATATACTCAACTATTTATAAAAAGAGGGATCATCAATGACATGGAAACATATTAAATATGCTTTTGCAAAGGAATTTGAGGCAGACTTAGAGGACCGACAAGTTTATATCAACATCTGGTAGTTAGGGCTATACAAAGTTTCATGCAGGTACCCCGCCTTCCCATGTGTAGATATCATCAGTTGGATTGTCTCACACATGGATGAGAAGACCATTGTAACATCCCTAGTTAAAAATTCATGTAAAAAATATAAGATCGTGATCATGGGACACGTATTCCAAACTGAATGGTGGACAAGACATCCTAGTGTGGGCGTTATTTCAGTTTTTTATATCTAAGGAAATGGAAAACGATTTGGAAAGGAAAAATGGCATTTTTTGGCACATTTATTTATGAAAATAAAGGAAATTAGGAGAAAAGGAAGGTGAAAGGTCACAAGTTGCATGTGAGGAGGAAATTAAAGGAAAATAATGGAAATTGAAGAAAATAGAGGCCTCATTGATAAAAAGGCTTATGAGGATCATTTGGAAATCTTTTTCTAAGGCTTTTGATAGGTTTTGGTGGAGCTCTCTTCTATTCTCTCTCTCTCATAATCTTGGTCACTTAGAGTTTCTTGGAGCACTCTTAGAGGAGGGTGGCATACTTGGGATTTGGAGAAAGAAGGAAAAGGGAAGCAAATATCAAGCAAGGAGGAGCAGGATGAGTGGCAACAATTAGATTTGGTTGCAAGTATAGAGTTGCAAATATGGTTTCCTTGCTATGTTTTGCATGCATGGCACACGCATGTGGTTTCTTAGTTATGAGTTGTCATTGGCATGGAGGATTGCCTGGATTGAAAGTTTTTTTGACTAGCCTTGCCATTTCCTGGAAATCCATGACATTGTGGGTTCATTTCTTTGTTTTTCTAGTTAGTTCTCATGTTTCCTTTAGCTTGGGTTGAGGTACTAGTTCTTAGAAGCCCTAGTTGGACAAACGCTCTGGAAGCCATGTAACAACTTGGGTTGAGTTACTAGTCATGGAAGCCTTGGTTGGAAAAACACTCTGGAAGCCCTTGGTGGGTTGATATACTAGTCGTGGAAGCCTTGGTTGGACAAATGCTCTGGAAGCTCGGAGAAAGTTGTGGGTTGAGTTACTAGTCCTGGAAGCCTTGGTTGGACCAAACGCTCTAGAGCCCTAGAAGGCTTGGGTAATCTGGTGATGGTTTGTGATTTCTGACTGTGAGGTGGAATAAGTGTTTGATGGGTTGAGGTGGTTTGGCATCTGGAAGCCCTGGATGGTTTTGATCAATGTGTTTATGAGATCACACATTCATGCTTGGAATTTGCCACGAGGGTGACTCGCTAAAGAGATATTTGGCTCAACCATGTCTACAGTCGAGTGAAACGTGGTAGTCCCATACCGAGTTGGCTTTTACATCATTAATATGAGGTTATTTATCCTTGTTATTTCATGTCTATTGTACTTGTTTATATGTGGATTATATGGTTGTTGTTTCCTCAGTATTTTTGTTGTTATTATGTTGGTTATGAACATGTATTATGACAGTGGCTATGTATGTCTCTCAGCATGTTTTTACTTTTAAATGAATAACAATGTATCTATGGACTAATATATGAAATGGCAATTAATGTGTTGAGGCATCAATGCTTCTTAGCGATTCTCAGACAATTATGAGGCCCCTATGCTCAGATCTATTGTTTGAACCTGTAGATTACATATTTGTGACATGTTTTGACAAAATGTCTATCATGGATAGTAGGGGTCCAGTCAATTCCTTATTCAAGTAATTGCATTTGTATCATTATTCAGTTTTTATATTTCAGTTCTAACAATCTCATTGAGTTCTAGGTAGTGACCTGGGCTTTGGGCTTGAAAAAGTGGCACAAATCACGGATACATAGGCACATGTCTAAGGAGAAAATTCCTTGGATGCATGCATACCCATGTTGTGGGAGCATCTAGAGACCCTTGGACACATGCATGCCCATACCAAGGGAGCATTTGAGGGTTAAATGGTCTAAAACTTTAGTTGGTCTCAGGGGTTGGTTACCTAAGTGGTTGGGATGGCTCCTAGGAGTTTTGTTGTTGATGTGGGAGGTTTGTATGGTGTGTTTCCATCGGTTCCACTTCCTTAACTGACACATAGGGAGTCAAATCATATCATAGTAACTTCTCATCACATGTTTACCTCAGTTCGTCGATTACTTGGGTAGATGTGGGAGGAGGGTGTTACAAAGTGGTATCAAATCATGGTTCGCCCCTTGGATTGGATGGGTGGTGTGTTGGTCATGCATTCATGCTAGTTGCATATGTGTTCCTTATTATTGTAGTCTTGTTGATGGTGTTAGACCCACCAACATGTCACAGGATCTCCCTGGTAAGACGTCCCAACTAGACCTCAGATCGTTTGGAGCAGGAGTCCGAATAGTGGGTAGTAAAGTTAAGCCTTGACTGTGATAACATGTAGAGGTAAGCAAGATATCCTTGTTGGAAGCAAGTGTGTGACCTTGTAGCAAGTCAGGAGAGATGCATGGGGAGGTTCTAGCACACGGAGGGGGGAAATAAGTGTGTCCCTTAGAAGCCTATAGTAGTATGCTGCCTGAAAGGAACATATGAACTTAATGACATCACAAATTGGAAAGCATAATAGTTGACGATCCAAAATGATGAGTTAAACTAACAACACGCTTTGATAAGATTCATACAATCACATATGGAATAGTCCATACCCAAATATGTAAGTTAAAACTACATACATTGCTAAAGTAACCAGAATAGTCGAACTACAATGACAACATATGCATGAAATGCATTAGCTCTGTTATATTGTATAAAGTGAAAGTTCCATCCATACATACAACCATGACAGCCACTAGACCCAACAATGGAACATTACAGTCAACACCACCTGCTCCTCCAAAGAGACCTACTCACTCTACACTGTGGAGAAGCCAAGGCTAGTCACAATACTCTCCAAGCTCTCTTTAAGAAATTCCTAGCAAAAGATTGGCTCCCAAAAGCATATTCTATGAGTTATGAGGTTCTATTTATAACAAAGGGTGGGGTGACCCTTGACAATCCCCTTTGTGACTCTCGGACTACCCTCATGACTCTTCAACTTCATTGCATGACTATTTACCTTACATATGATTGTTTGTATTCCACTAATGACACTTGGGATTTCACTTTACATCATGTTTATAAAAAATGATACACCCATGTGGGACAAAATTGGTTTGAGATAGCCAGACAAGACAACACCAAGACTCGGATTACTGTGGAAAGACCGGCTCATCAACCTCTGTTAGGCCCCTATACTACTAGTGTAACCCCTTATTGTTATTAGTACAAACCCCCTTATTATATTGATATACCCATGTAGTGCCCATATTGTCACTATTGTGCCCCTTAGAAGCCCACTATTATTATTATTGTGCCCTTACATTATTATTGTTATGTCGGCTCTGATTACATTATGACCCCTTAGACTCCTATATATAGAAAGGAGGTATT
>APFE031055167.1:4958-31947 GCA_000404065.3 Pinus taeda
CAACTAGGAACCTGCAGTGTAGCATTGTTTGATTGTTGCTAGACCCCTGTTGGGCTAGTAGGGATCGCCTCTATCCATAGAGGGGATTTACCTCTCCAACAGTGAATTTGCATACAAGTGAAGTAGCTAAGTATGAACATATTTGCATGTGTCAAGTGGGACAAATTCGTGTAGGATGGAAAGTGAAGAAAACTTATTTAGCAACCCACATGAAAGTGAAAACAACTTGGTATAGGAAGAGTGCAATTAGTAGGTTGTGGAAATGTGGATGCAAATTTATGAAAAATATAGGCTAAAAAAGTGTTTAACAATATGTAAACATATAATTGCTAAGTGCTAGAAAAATGATTGAAGGAAAAAACACAGTTTAATGGATTTTTAATAATTGCCTTTGATAATATACATCAAGTATAAAACACCTACACTTGTTTTTAAGAAACGTTTTTGGAGTAGAAACCATCGAAGATGTTGGCCACCGTTAGTTGTGCTTCTTAGGAGGGCATTCTTTGTGGGGTTTGGTGACATTTCTTCCATGCCATTTATGGTTACAACCATATTTCAATGATAGATGATGGTTTGAGAGAAATCTCCTCCATCCCAACATAGATCTATTTTAAATACAGATCTAACATGAGCCTAGAAGGATCCAATTTCTTCATTTGCAAATTCTTTTATGAGCAGATATTATTTAACTGTTTTCTATTTTTTTTTTTAATTTTGGCTGACATGAGAAAAAATTCAACTTTCATGACAGATAGACAGGGTTACAAGTCATATTGTGCTATAGAATGAGCCTCTAAGTTCAATAAATGATTGTTTACCCATAAAATTGTTTATAATAAATCAACTTTGAATACTCAATTAAAATGTGTATAATAACTCTATATTATACATAATGTTGTGTAAATATATTCCTTTACATTGTGCATTTGATAAAAAACTTCACCTGTTCTTAAATAACATAATTAACACCATGCTAGTGACTCTAGGTCATCTGTGATAACCTTTATCCATACCCAATCTTTGGAGATTCACATCTTAGAAGATAGTGATAGAACAAAAACATGTTCCATCAAAGCTAGAAAATGTTCAGTAAAGTAGTGACTAAGCATTCCACGTGCACCAAGTCCACACATCAAGGATGAGCCACCATTGGGGAAGGAAAAATGTAAAATGTGAATCTCCACATTGAAGATCTTCCATCTTAGAAGGTGGTGACAGAACAAAAACATGTTCTACCAAAGCTAGAAAATGTTTAGTATATTAGCAAATAAGCATTCCGCGTGCACCTAGGCCTATGTTGGTCTGAAATGAACGAGTGTGGTGGAACTGCCATGATGATGGCATCAACAATTTCTGCAAATGCCCACTTGATTATGGAAGATTCAGGTTATATTTTGAAAGGAAAATAGTGGTCACTGATTAGCGGGATTCGGGTTATATTTTCAAGAGAGAAACCAAGGGTCGTGCACATTGTACCATTTATTGAAATTTCCCCCTACTTGCCGATCATGATGCGACACAGATAACCCACGTGGGTGATGCATGGTACACTTAGTGTCATGCCCCTACACTGGCAGTACTCTTCCAACCGAACTATAGGAGGTGTGGCACCACCGACCACTTTCTTTTTAACAATACTTGCAATCGTGGACTGCGCCTACTTTCTATACGTAGTTTATTTTTCAAATTTCCTAAGTATACTTTCATTAGCACAGTGAAAACATTCATACATCATTCATCATTATTATCTTTTAACATAAATGCACAGCGGATAATAAATTGGGAGGGGCAACTCCTTGAAATATGAGTCTGCCCGATAATATCAATACTTCAAAAAATATTCAGTTTTACAGTCTTTGCAGGAAACCCCAAGTTTCCTTGGTACAATATATATCAACTCCTGCAAGTCAGCCTGCACCGTTCAGTCCACCCAAACCACTGTTAAGAGTGCCCAAGGGCACTTCCGCATGTCGCAACTTGTTCATCGTCGCATCGTTCAACACATCGTTCAGCCTTGGCTCGTTTAGCCAAACGTCCTCAACTCATTCCGGTGGACGCCCTCGCATGCCCTCACCCATTCAGACGTTCAAATCAACCTCGTTCATTCAGTTGTTTAGCCTGACACCCTTGCACGCCTTCTCCCATTCAATCGTTCACCTCAATGCCCTTGCACACCCTCGCCCGTTCGATCGTTCAGCCCGGTGCCCGCGCCCGAATGCCTTCACATGATTTCGCTCAAACGTCTTCGAATGACTTCTCTTGTTTGATCGTTCGGCCCAACGCCCTCACCCGAACACATTCACATGACTTCGCCTAAACGGTCGTTCAAACAAACGCCCTCGGATGCCCTCGCCCGATCGTTCGGCCCGACACCCTCCCATGCCCTCACCCGAGTGCCTTCGCACGATCTGCAGCTTCGTTTTTGCATTTACCTCAACTCGATGCTTTGGCCTAAGAGTCCACCTGCACTTTGCCAAATGGCAGTCCTGTCCAATTTAGCTCGCCCTCCAACTCGCATGAACACTTGGAAACTTCAGTTGATGCCTTTTGCCACCACTCTAATGCTTTATTTATATGGTAGTTGGCCCATCATTTGGGGCGTCGACTCATCAAGCCGACCCACCATTTCGTCCAACTCACCCCAACTTCGTGTCGGCCCATGGTGTGGGCACCCCTGTGCGGGACCATCCCCACATATAAACTTTCCACCACCCAACACTTAGTCATTTTCACAAGATGAATTTCGTGTCGTACGTTTCCTTCACTCGGTCAACTCGTCGCACTGTTCGCATGCGCCCTCAACTCGTCGTTCAACCGCCTAGCTCATCGCTTGCCCGTCGTGTGCCCGTGCCAACTCCCGCCAACCCATCGATTAAACACACCTGCTCAACATGCCCCGCTCGTGGGCCTGACATACTCCCCCACTCTAAATGGTTGTCATCCTTGAAAATACTATCATATGACATCGCAAAGTATCGCTAGCTCCAACATCCAAAGATGCCCATGTTGCCTGCCTCTACTCTGCCATCGCACAAACCATAAAGGCTCATGTCTCCATAAATCAGAAAGTCTCCTCAATCAATGATCATCAACCACATCCGTCGCAATCCCCACATGCTGCCCCACCATGGAAGGTTGGCCCCTCCAACTCAAGATACATGCTCACTGAAACATGTCGTGTCGACCCCATCATGTATTGTCCTCGTGTGAACTGTTGTCATGATACTCCAACACAATGCTAACACATCTCTGTCCACTGCTCAAGCCCCACGATTTGAACTAGTCGGGTAGCTAATCCAAATATCATGCTCAAACCATGAGAATGCACATCCTCATGCCATTTTCAGTCGTTTCTCATACTTGTGTCACGACATCAACTCGATCATGAATCCATCTCCATTTAAGTAAGCCATGCCTAGGTCCATGAAGTAGTCTTCATCTCATCTACAACATGCCGTCCATGATGTTTTGTATCAATGTGTTGCATGAAATTATCCACATCTATCCCAACATCATCATCCATATGTGTAAAATCCATCTCCTCAAAGTGAAGAGATCCTCTCATCAAACCGACTCTCGATGTGCCACACCTAGGTCCATGAAGCAACTTCCATCATATCTGTAATGTGCCCATCCCTCAAGCCTGCCAAGGAGACAAGTATACACATGTCTCGTCATCCATGTGCTGCCCATGATTGTAGACAAATCAGCTCCCATGTATCAAAAGTGGTTAAGTCTCAACTCAACCCATGCCCAAGTGTTGCCATCAAAGCATCATCATCGCTGCAACTACATCACTCCAAAGTGTCTCATATCGATCCTCCACATCAAGTCACTCTCTCAAGCACACCCATACATGTACTCAAAAGTATGCAACCCATACTGCATAAAAGCCTCTGACCTCAGCTCCTCAATGCATCAGATCCTCTAAGTCCACAATAATATGAAGTCCCTAAAAGTCACAGCCTCATGTCATCATGAGCTCCATGAGTCATCTCCAACCAACACCCTAGAAAGCATACATGTCTCGGCCCAAAGGTCTTTGCAAGATGCCTCAGCTCTCCATGTAGTAGGAATGCTCCATAATCTGCTCACAAATCCAACCAAGTCCATAGCCTTGTTGTACAAAAGTGCACAACATCCCCATCGACTCATAAATAAAACATCTCCATGTCACATCAGCAAATCCATCCACATAACATCCCTGCCTTGGAACTCCTCATTGGATTCCCATAAGTGACACCTCTATAAGTGCTCCTGCATAATGTCCCTGCATAAGATTGCCATGCTCCATGTCTCCAACATGATGTCCATGACTCAAGTTGCCCATGTTGTCCAACTAAGTAGACCCATCACAACAATCGGTTATCCTCATCCAAGTCTGCAATACAGTCTAGTAAACTCGGTCACCCAAACCATATCATCATCACATGAGTCTCTTCCACCATGGCTCCCCCACTGAAGGTTCCACCAAGACTTCCTCTTGGTCTCGTCCATGAGAAGTACACCCAAGTATCATCAAACCAAGTGCGTGCCCTTCTCCAATCTGTCCATGAGTCATGTCGGGCACTTAGCCAATTTCTCCATATGGCTAAAGCATGACCCATTCCTCCACAATGATCATCACGTTCTACCCTTGTCAAGGGCATTTGCACCTTCTGCCATAAGGTCACAAACAACCCCAACAAGTCCTGCCACTGTCAATGGTCCTTGCTTCTCCATACAAGGTCTCATCGTAGACATCCATGGTAAGATCCTCCATCGCATCGGAAAATTGATTTTTCCCTTCCCTGCATATGGTCCATCTACCAAAAGTCTCACTGAAATACAAGTGTAAGTAGTACTTACTTCACCATGAGGCTCCTCCATGTGAGTATCCTCATCCACCAATGTCTACAAACTACACGATCCTAGTCCAACTTGAAAAATTTTAAGTTCATCCTCCATCGTTGTCATGCTTGCAACATCATAAAATATCATGGCTTCCTCTTCTTTGTCATCGCAATCTACAGCTGCAACCTGCTCCATTGCCCAACTAAGTCGAAGAAGTTCGTCTTCAACATTCCTTTCCAAGACTTCAAGTTTATCTCGAATCCGTGGGTTCTCTTCTTTCATCTGCTTCAACCTGTATAAGGTTAACAAGAGGTTCCCTTTGCATTTTTCCAAACCTGCCATGTCTCATCATTCAGCTTGGCCCAAACACAAAGCTTCACCCTTGCTAAAATTGTCACGAAGTATTACACTTCCTTCAGTACACCTGGTTCGACTGAATCAGGCTTTCATACCAACTGTCACGAAGTGTAGTGGGGTCAACTTTTCTGCAAATCTAATTCTCTGAATCAGGGTTCTGATCAATGTTGCAGGAAACGTCCCCCCCCACCCGGATCTAATGCCCGAAGCGTGTACCTCACGGATGCATCCAGGAAGCGTCCCTGGAAGCGCGATTCTGAAATTTCGAAACGCGTTTCAGACTGATATGGATGCTTCCTGCAAATTCCAGAAGCATCCCTCCAAAACATGTTTCGAAATCTTCGAAGCGTGTTTCTTCCGGCGCTTCGACCGTACGACGCGCAACGCTTCGAAGGGCAAATCGTACGGTTCCGTACACGCTTATGGAAAGTGTGTCGCGCGGCCTAAAAAAAATTGATTTTTTATTTTTTATTTTTTGGTGAGTTTGCTTGTTAGGGGTGGGTCCACCTTGGGTTAGGGTGAGGAATGAAGACAATATATATATATATATATATATATATATATATATATATATATATATATATATATATATAAGCAGATGCTCCCTCATGGTAATGTTAAATTCTTAAAGTAAAAGTGACATTCTCCTTTATTTTTCATTTTCATCATTTTACTTAAATTTTTAACATTACCATGAAATGACCCAGGATGTTTGAGAGTGGTTCCAGCCTCATTGGACTTCATATGGAGAAAATAGAATTTCATAACCTATTCAGAATTGAGCAGACTTAACAGTTTTCATGAATTCAGGATAATGGGATTGTGGCATTTCATTAGATTATATCAAGTATGAAGGTATGCGATTAGCATTTAATCAAAAGCACCAAGCCCTATATGTACCCTAGTGTTGGTGGTGTTAATTGTTGAACTCCTTTGTTATGCCCTTAGCAAAGAATTTCCTTTCAATCAAGTCAAAATCATCGACCAAGCATGTTAAGCTTTTTCTACCATATTTTAATTCTTGAATTAGGTAGTTTGATCAAAATTGGGCAATGATGACTAATATCCCTAGACAATTGAGGTAGAGGCAAAGGCTAGACAAGAGGAGAAGAATCTAGATTCTAGATGGTTGATGCATCTAAATGGTTGATGCTCGAATAATTAATCATTAATGTACCATGGATGCTATATCTATCTTGATTTTGCAAAATATGCATGTTTTCATGTCTTCTACAACTAATTTGGTATTTTGGATGTTTGTTTGAGTATAAATGCAAAAAAACATAATATATCTATATATATATATATATAATATATATATATATATATTATCTATATATATATATATATATATATATATATATATATATATATATATATATATATATAAGACGCTTCGCTTCCTAGATTTTTGGAAAATGATGCTTCCACGTCCCTACTTCCAAAAAATGTCCCCGTTTCATCCCTGCTTCGTGCAACATTGGTTCCGATACCAACTATCAATATTTCACAAAATATTCAGTTTTATAGTCTTTACAAGAAACCCCAAGTTGTCTTAGTAAAATATCTGTCATCTGGTGCAAGTCGGCCTACACCGTTCGGTCCATCCGAACCACTGTTCGGAGTGCCCAAGGATACTTCTGCCTATCGCACCTTGTTCACCATCGCACTGTTTAGCATGTTGTTCAGCCTTGACTCGTTCAGTCGAATGCCCTCAACTCGTTTAGGTGGATGCCCTCGCGCATTCAGACGTTAAGACCAACCTCGCCTATTCAGTCGTCCAGCCTGGCGTCCTCGCCCATTCGATCGTTCGGCCCGACGCCCTCGCACACCCTCACCCGTTCGATCGTTCGGCTCGGCACCCTTGCCCGAACGCCTTCGTACGACTTCACCCAAACGACTTTGTCCGTTCGGTCATTCAGCCCGGTGCCCTCACACGCCCTCGCCCGAATGCCTTCGCACGACTTCGCCCGAACGGTCGTTCAGACAAACGCCCTCGCTTGGTCGTTCGGCCCGACGCCCTCGCACGCCCTCACTTAAACACCTTTGCACGACCTGCAGCTCCATTTTCTGTGTTTACCCCAGCGCAGTGCTTCGGCCCAAGAGTCCACCTGCACTTTGCCAAATTTCAGTCCTCTCCAAGTTAGCTCGCCCTCTAGCTCGCATGAACACATGGAAACTTCAATTGATGCCTTTTGCCACCACTCCAACACTTTACTTATATGGCGGTTGGGCCATTGTTTGGGGCGTCGACTCACCAAGCTGACCCACCGTTTCGTCCAACTCACCCCAACTTCGCGTCGGCCCATGGTGTGGGTGCCCATGTGCGGGACCGCCCCCACTTATAATCTTTCCACCGCCCAACACTTAGTCATTTTCACAAGATGACTTTCGTGTCGCACATTTCCTTCGTTCGGTCGGCTCGTCGCACCGTTCGCACATGCCCTTAACTAACCATTCAACTGCCTAGCTCGTCGCTCGCCCGTCGTGCACCTGTGCCAACTCTCGCCGACCCGTTAGTTAAACGCACTCGCCCGACATACCCGAATCGTGGGCCTGACACTTAAAGTGGGACCTTCACCTCGAAGACTTGTGGAATTCCCTCTACGCACCGATCCTAATACGACATGTTTTGATAAGACATATTTTTGCCTTCAGTTACTCTAAAAACTTAGTTGGATTCTAAAAGCTAAAGAATTTTCTTAAACACATTAGCAGTCAAGGGAATGAGAGTCTTGGAAGAGTCGAAAAACTACATATGCCCTTTCTTGGTGTTAAATTCGTTTGTGAACTATAAAATTAATTCAAAAAAATCAAAGACTTTAGATATGCATCCGACATGAACAATACATGAAGTCCAATCTATGTTAGTGTTTTCTTCTTCTAAGTTAACTATTGAATACCATCTCTAAGCCATGGAGTAGTTAAATTTGTGATCCTTTCGTTCAAGTGAGTTAGGGGTGTCTCAAAAAACGAAGCTTCTCGTGCTCTATTTGACATGTTTATTTGGTACTTATCAACACTTACGAAACAAATTGAATGAATCAATGAGCAGCTAATTCGAGAGCTCTGATAAAATTTAAGTGTATTATTATCCCTGTGCAGGCTATAACGCATTAGGTAGATGCGTTGACCTTAATTTTTTTTAATAAAAATTAAAATGCAATTTGTGATGTTAATTTTATAAAGCAAAAATTAATTTATTTTGTTAATTATTTTAAAATTATTTTTGTGAGTTTTGATTGGTTAACCAAGCGCTCTTTTTATTGAGTAATCATGAGCTTGTACTGTTGGCACGGTGCCATATGGAAGTTATTTAATGACCATTGAAACATTGTATAAATCATTAAAACCATATAGTATAAATTCTTAATACGTGGTAAGTGGAAGTTTTAACGATAGGCAAGCTTACATGCTTCTAAGTTCATGATTCTAGCCTTGTCTTTCACACTACTTAGTAAATCAATTTATTTTAGTTTGTACGGCTGAGTCCAAAGGTTTTTCACCACACTCAGATATTAGGAAGCACGAATCATGATTTGACACGTGTCTATTAAAATTTGGATGCCGTACTTTTTCTAAGATATGTTTTTTTTTATAAACGGATTTAACTTTTTCTAAGATATGTTTTTTTTATAAACGGATTTAAATTTAATATAAGATTTGTTTTGATATGTTTTTTTATAAACTAATTTAAATTTAATTTATGGTTTATTTAGTTTGTACTACTTCCAAAGTGTTTTCAACAAACTCGAGTGACCAAGTAGCACGAATCATGATTGGACACGTGTTTATTGGAATTTGGAGGCTGTACTTTTACTAAGATATGTTTATTTTATAAACTAATTTAAATTTAATTTAAAATATCTTTTTTATCAAATAATTTAAATTTAATCTATAGTTTGGAGTGTTTTTTCTTTTAATTAGAGTGAAAAGGAATTGTTATATGAAGTATATATATATTATATATGTGTAAAAGTTTTATATATTTAGATTGATATTTATTTAATGTATAATTTAAAATTTAGTAATATTATTATAATAAAATTTTACTATGAAATATGTACTAATTTGAAAAAACCATGATTTTATAATAATAATTTTTTTGTTATTGGTAAATATTTTTTTTATCTATGAACGTCATATTATATTTTTGTATGACAAATTTTAATATTTTGTTTTTGTTTTTTGAATTTGAGTAAATATATAAATGTGAAAGAGGTAATCTTAAACTTTTACCAATTCAACTCATATACATAATCAAAATCTATATATATATATATGATGAAAGTGGTGTGGTGATACTAATTATTTATGTTTTGAACTCAGTGGAAATTCTTGAAAACTTAATATGTGAAGAAAAATTGCATTTTACTTCCAAGAAATAAATTTGAGCATTATACATTGTTTCTTAGTTTTAGTAACATTTTTATTTTATAAAGTAGGTATGCAAAAGAGTAATTTTAGAGGCTTGATATATAGATTATAAGTTGTTGGAGTTTGGTTTACCTAGTTGATGAAAATGAGATTTGGGTATAAGCCCAGAATCTCAATTTCATTAGCATCTCGAACCTGGCCCCATTTATAATTGCCACAATCATACAAGATGGGTGTCTAAGTACTAAAACTCTGCCACAACCAATAATACAAACAGACGGGAATACTGTATAAATTCGGCTCCAATCCACTTGATACGGATATCAAAATATATATTATCATTCTATAACACGCCATTCAAACAACAATTGACTACATGAAGCAGATGACCAAGACCACGTCTCCCGCTTTTGGATAACACATAGACAAGCACGCAAAGCCTCTATAGCTCGTTCACGAACAGCCACTGATGGATCCCAAAGTGCAACCCGCACGACATCCACAAAGTCAGGCACATGTACATTAAATACTATTGGTGCATTTTCGGCCATTTATTTCAAAATCAAAATAGCTGCAAACCGACGATACTCTAAATGCGCACAGATATGATACCAATGACTGGTTAAGCGATCCAGTTTCTGACTTACGCCAATTTCACAGTGCCAATGTAGTTCCCATGGCTCTGATCCAAGGTTTAACTTAGGCAAATTGATATTAAACTGAACAACATTATACATTCATAATTATATTCGGTCAACAAATAGTTACGCAGTAATTCAGGGCAACGAGTTAACAGTACAGAAATTAACTTTTAACAAAAGACACACACGCAGGCATATATAAATAACATGGAACATGATCACGCAGGCAGATATAATTAACACAGTGCATGCTTATATATATTTACAAAACAATTGCGTCCTAAGGCATTCCAGCCTTAGAACCAAATCGCTGTCAATTACATCTTGTTCACTCACAATTGCCTACCAGAACAAATATATCTCACGCCCTCTCGATCTCTGTCTTATATAAGAAGCGTTTGAAAGGAAGAACCGATCAGAACCGCTCTTTTTTCTCCCACAAAAGACGCATGCATGCTTTAAATCGGCGTTATCCGCTTTAAATCTATTTTTTTTCTGCTTTAAAGCAAAGTTTCCTTTGTTCTGCTTCCATGGCCCGTGTTTGATCGCTTTGGTGTTGGGTGCTCCCGCATCAGACTCCCGAGGCACAAAAATTTATGACCTCCTGGTCATATGCTTCTGGTCTTCGTAATAGCAATTATTTTTATCCACTGCATTCCTTCACTAGAACTCTGTGAGCTGCAACCAACCTCTGCAGTAACAGCCTCCTCTGTTACACTATACCTCACCAAGCCCTCCGCACTCGGTCTTTTGGCATCCTTTAGGTTGCTGCAAATCTTCTCACCTTCAGCTGCCGCCATCTGCACAATAGCAAGACCATAAATTCTCCATCTTTAACACAACTGTACCTCTTTCCGCTTCTGCTTGCTCTCAGGAATCCTTTCCCTGCTCTGATACCACTTGATGAAAATGAGATCTGGGTATAAGCCCAGAATCCCAATTTCATTAGCATCTCGAACCTGGCCCCATTTATAATTGCCACAATCATACAAGATGGGTGTCTAAGTACTAAAACTCTGCCACAACCAATAATACAAACAGACGGGAGTACTGTATAAATTCTGCTCCAATCCACTTGATACGGATATCAAAATATATATTATCATTCTATAACACGCCATTCAAACACCAATTGACTACATGAAGCAAATGACCAAGACCACGTCTCCCGCTTCTGGATAACACATAGACAAGCACGCAAAGCCTCTACAGCTCATTCACGAACAACCACTGATGGATCCCGAAGTGCAACCCGCACAGCATCCACAAAGTCAGGCACATGTACATTAAATACTATTGGTGCATTTTCGGCCATTTATTTCAAAATCAAAACAGCTGCAAACCGACGATACTCTAAATGTGCACATATATGATACCAATGACTGGTTAAGCGATCAAGTTTCTGACTTACGCCAATTTCACAGTGCCAATGTAGTTTCAATGGCTCTGATCCGAGGTTTAACTTAGGCAAATTGATATTAAACCGAACAACATTATACATTCATAATTATATTCGGTCAACAAATAGTTACGCAGTGATTCAGGGAAACGAGTTAACAATACAAAAATTAACCTTTAACAAAAGACACACACGCAGGCATACATAAATAACATGGAACATGATCATGCAGGCAGATATAATTAACACAGTGCATGCTTATATATATTTACAAAACAATTGCGTCCTAAGGCATTCCAGCCTTAGAACCAAATCGCTGTCGATTACATCTTGTTCACTCACAATTTCCTACCAGAACAAATATATCTCACGCCCTCTCGATCTCTGTCTTATATAAGAAGCGTTTGAAAGGAAGAACCGATCAGAACCGCTCTTTTTTCTCCCACAAAAGACGCATGCATGCTTTAAATCGGCGTTATCCGCTTTAAATCTATTTTTTTCTGTTTTAAAGCAAAGTTTTCTTTATTCTGCTTCCGTGGCCCATGTTTGATCGCTTTGGTGTTGGGTGCTCCCGCATCACTAGTAACCAACACAACAACTTATTGGATGTAATCCCCCATTAAGCATTCATAATTTGCAGTTTAATTGTTTTGAATTTCAAACATCATGTTTGTTATGAAGATATAATAGGTTAATATTTAAAGAATATTTGATAAATTGTTGTATTTTTTACACATAACATTCTTATTAATCCATATGGTGTTTATACAAGCATTTTCTCATTGTCAATGACAACTTCATTAGTTGAGATTTCATCAACACCAAAAACCATTGTGAGCATTTGCTTTCAACTCACTCATCAGTGACACTCTATTTGACATTGTTGATTGAAGGGCATGGGGGAAATACTCCCAACATTTGTAGAGCCTCTACAACTTTTTGTTCATTGTGTTTCATGATGCACAATGAGACTAGGCATGCACAATTTAGTTGCCCATACATCCCAAAAATTCCAATATTCATTGAGAATATTAGCCCTACATGCGAACCATTTGTGCAAGACCTCATAAACCAAGTACCACAAGATTTATTGCCACTAGGGAAGAAAAATTAATTCTTTAACATCGATATATTGAAAAAATTGTTGCTTTAATTTGTTTTACATATGACATACATTGAATTGTCTAAAGTAAATCCTAACAAAAATGTTGTTTTAGTTTCAAGATGCCGTATGCATAAGACATGTAGCAACTATGAAAGGAAAACACCAGCAAATAGAATGAGAATGTAGCAGTATTGTATGGCTACTAAAAATACACATTATTCACCATTTATGTTATCTTTATTGTTTTTTACTCTAATTTAACTATATTCAAAGTTTAATAACTAAACTAAGTGACAAGGAATGCTAGCTATGCAGCCTTATTAACTCTTGTTTCATAGATTTTGTGAAAGAGGTGGCTTAAAAATAACAACTACTACATTAAATCGAAAATATAACCAAATTTCAATGAGAAATGCGCCCTATTTAATACAACATAGAATTTTAGTTGTGTGAGGGATGTGTTGGATTTGATGATTAATGCAACTTGAAAGGACAAAAGGAATAATGGATAAAGGATGCTCTGTTAGATAGCTAATCCTCGGGATTATGATGGATCTAGCCCTTTTGAACCTCGTGATTAAACAACAATTAAGTTATGATTAATATGGTGATTACAATTATAAGGCTCTTGGTGATTTGGTGGTTGATATTTTTGATTGTTTAATTAATTGCTGGTACTTGTTGATTGATGTGAGGGGAACACCTGTCTCGTCCTCGAAATATGCTATTCTGCCTTTGGATTACACACCTGACCTCTGTTCACTTGGCATTTCACTTCGTTCTCCGGGGGCTGAGAGGGTTTCTCGACTATTCCTCTGCAACTTTTGGTGGTTTGTTTCAGCGTCGCTTGACCTGTATGTGGCCTCGGCCTCTGCTCTGCTCACTGGGCTCTATTTGTCATCTTTGACCTCAACCTTGTTCTGCTATCTGGGTTCTGTTAATGAGATGGCTCTTTTTATACTTCAATGAGCTCAAGGGGCTCGAGACTTGGTCCTCTGTGGTATGCTACTGGGCTCCTCTACCTTATAGGTTTCGTGGGTGCTATTTGTGGTTGCTATTTTCTGAATGCATTTGTTCCTATATTGTTTTCTTCTATTGTCGTATGTACTCTGCTGTTTAACTGGTTATTTGACTATGGTATATTAGATCGCCACCATGAGGGGACTCGACGTTCGGCCTCAACTCGTCGGCTATACGGTGGTAAGTCCTCCCTCTATGCTTTAACTATTCAGATGGTTTTTCTAGTTATGCTAAGGGACTTGCTCTTGTGTGAGTAGGGTTCCCTTGCTAGTTGGCGACCGATCGAAACCTTTCTCCAGTTCGATGCTACTCTTCTGGTAAGCAAAAGCTTACAAACCCTCACCTTGTAGTACTTTGTTTCAGGGTTTTAATGTTCTCACAATTCTAACGTATGGTTGTTGTCCTTACAGGTGGTTTGTCGGGCGCTTCAGGTGTGGACTTCAGTTCTGTTGTTGCTGGCCCAAACGGGTAGGGTATTTTCATGTAATCACTTGTTAGCAGTCAGGGTTTCTAGGGTATGAGCCTCGGCTCCCATTTCAGTCATTTTCTGCATCGACTTCATTAATAGTTTTGGTATGGGTACTCTCTGTCTGTACGTGGTTTGGACCTGTATGCAGTCGCGGCTCTTAACTTGTCAATCAGGTCTTCTCTAGGTTCAGGTATTGGCATTCACAATTAGTTTGCTTGTTTTCAATACTGGGGTTTTGAACCCAGTCCCTTTATCGAACATGCAATGTATTTTGTCTATTTTGGGATTGTAATGATTCAGATATTCATATAAATTTTCCTATATGATATTCGTAAGGAAATTACAATGTTTCAGTTGGAATGATACCTGGTGATTACTATAATGGATTTGTTCTTGTATGAAACCCTCCATCTACTCTAGTGATTTCTTTTGCCAAAATGCTCAATGTATTCTTGTAATTGTAGGTCTTTATTGTTACTGGATGTTTTGGTGTTTGACCGTAGCCTCGTTCGTAGATTTGATGTAGTCACTCCCACCTACTCTCGGCTTCGTTAATTCTGTTGTTTCTTTGATGCCTGTAAAAACATTTATTCTGCCAGTTCTTGCCACTGTTTCTAAATGCATTCAATTTATCATGAAATGGAAAGAAAATATGTTCAGTTAAGAATGGACTCAGATGATCTTGAAAAATCTCTTGTATGATTTTATTCGTTTTTCTGATATGATGTAATCAATCCTTCAAATGTCTGATTTTTTCCTTTTTGTATGATTTGTTGTACAGTTTTAGAAACTGTCAACAGTTACAAGTAGTTACATTGGCTAATTATTTATCTCTGTTCACCTAAATTCTATAATTAATTCAAAACAGTAAGAAAAAGAAATTAAAATGAAATTAAAAACATAACTTGCTATCAAGTCCTAAATGCTAGAAATTAAAGGAATTTAAAAGAGTCAGGTACAATGAGCTGTCAACCTGTCAACATGTAACCTGTGAGACAAACACGTTCGTTTTGTTCACCCTGAGCTGGATGCTCCTACATCAGGCTCCCGGGGTAACAAAAATTCATGGCTCTGTTCAATGAGCTCCTCGACAGAATATCCAGCACGCTGTATCTGTGCTGCGTCAAGCCACGAACTGTCCTCAATGGGGCGGTTCTTCCACTTGACAAGGTACTGAAGGTACTTTTTTCTACGAGTTCGCTTGGCCACTTGTGTGTTAAGAATTCTCTCAATATCAAGGAGCTGAGCCGAAGGCATTTGCCTCATCCAAGAACCGCTTTCCGTCTAGGCTTCCCGTTCTAGCCATGTCGTACTGTCGTCTTCAAGACTGGCAGTGTATGGAAACAGATCTGCCATGTTGAAGATAGGCGATATGCCTTTTCTTGGGGGCAGCTATAATTCATAGGCATTCACAGAGAATTTACACAGCATTTTGCAAGGGCCAATCTTTTTAAGGTTCAGCTTGTTGTACTCACCCCTAGGGAACCTTTCTCTACATAAATGTGTGAGAACGTCATCTCCCACATTAAACTATACCTCTCACCGTTTTAGATACGCTTGCTGTTTATACCGCTCACTGTTGTCCTGCAACTTAGATTTTACCTACTCATGTAGGTCATTCATTACCTTGGCAAAATCTTCCCCGTCATCATTCCTTCATTCTAGGTGTCCTAGGTCCCGTAGCTCATGCACTCCGTGAGGATGCATGCCATACAAGATCTGAAAAGGACTATATCATGTGCTTCGATTCAGTGAATCATTATAAGCGAATTCTACCTGGGAAAGTACACAATCCCACCATCCGTGAATTTTCTCCAATCCAGCTTTGTAGCAGGTTTCCCAAGCTCCTGTTCACCACCTCCATCTATCCATCGGTCTGTGGGTGATAAGCGAAGCTGAAACTCAACTGTGTGTCCAAATTCTTCCACAAGGTGTGCCAGAAGTGTCCTGTAAATTTCACGTCCGTATCGGAAACAATGGACTTAGGTAGGCTGTGCAACTTCACTATCTCCGTGAAAAACAAGTGTGCTACGTGAGTGGCATCACTGGTTTTGTTACAAAGGATGAAATGTGCCATCTTTGAGAATCGGTCTACTACCACCATCACAGAGTCCAAGACAAAGTCCAAGCTGACTGAGTCCCACAGTCTACTCGGAACAGGCAGTGGTGTGTAGAGTCTCGTATTCTGACTGTGTCCTTTCGCCAACTGACACACTTTATACCTAGTTACAAATCATTGCACATCCCTTCGCATCTTTGGCCAGTAATAAAAGCGACTAAGCTGATCTAAGGTCTTATTAATGCCGAAATGTCCTGCAATACCTTCGCTGTGCTTCTCCTGAAGGATGTTCTCCATCATCGAATAGTCGGGAATACATAGATGTCCTCCTTTAAACAACAATTTCTCCTGTAAGTTATAGTCCAGCCATGGACTATTGTTCCTCAACAAAGGATTCTGGCAGGCTTCATAAGCCTCCTTGAAATCCGCATACGTCTGATACAAGTGTTTCAGGTGTTCAAAACCCAGCACTTGTATCGTGCTCTCCTGCAAGAGCAAAGCTCTCCTACTCAACGCATCTGCTACCTTGTTGGCATGTCCACTACTATGCTTCAATACGAACATGAAACTCTGCAAGTACTCAACCCACTTTGCATGCTTGTGGTTCAGCTTATGTTGCTGCATAATGTAATGCAATGCAGAATTATTAGAAAACAAAACAAATTCATTACCGAGCAAATAGTGTCTCCAATGCTTCAATGCTTGGACGACAGCATAGAACTCCTTGTCGTAAGACGAGTACTTCTTCCTGCTTTCATTCAACTTTTCACTGAAATAAGCAACCGTTTTGTCTTCCTGGTCGCGTATGGCCCCAATGGCTGTACCACTAGCATCACAACGAACTTGGAACAATTTGTTAAAATCAGGTAACCTTAAAATTGATCTTTCAGTGATCTTCTTCTTCAAGATCTGGAAGCTTTTCTCTGTCGCTTCAGTCCAATAGAAAGGCTGACTTGCCTTTTTTATTGTGTCCAACATAGGTGCGCAGATCTCACTAAAATTTCTTATGAACTTACAATAGAAACTTGCCAACCCATGAAAACTACGAACCTCGAACAGACTTTTTGGGGATGGCCAGCTAATGATAGCTGCAATTTTTTCTGGGTCCATTTTTAGCTCATTTCCTGCAATCACAAAACCCAAATAAATCAATTCCCTCTGAAGAAAAGAACATTTTTTTCAGATTTATCAGCAACTTTTTTTACTGTAACTTCTCCAGCACACTTCGAACATGTCGAAAATGTTCTTCTCTGGTTTCACTAAAAATCAACATATCATCAAGATATACAATCACAAACTTTCCAATGAATTCTTTCAACATCTCATTCATCAATCGCATAAAAGTACTAGGGGCATTTCTTAACCCAAATGGCATCACCAACCACTCATACAGACCTTCATTGGTTTTGAAAGTTGTTTTCCATTCATCCCCTTCTCTAATTCTGATCTGGTGGTATCCACTCTTCAAATCGATTTTCAAGAAATACACTGCTCCACTTAAGTAGCCCATCATGTCATCCATTAATGGAAATGGGAACCTATACCTAATGGTAATCTTATTGATGGCTCTCAAATCTGTGCACATTCACCACTCTCCTCCTTTCTTGGGAGCTAAAACTATCGAAATTGCACAAGGACTTAAACTCTCCCTTATCAACCCCTTATCCAATAATTCCTGTACCTATTTCCTGATCTCCTCATTGTCCTCAGGACTCATTCAGTACGTTGCCTTGTTCGGTAAACTAGCTCCGGCTATAGATTCTATGTCATGACTGATACTTCTCTTAGGAGGCAATTTATCCAGCAAATCATCCGCCACAATGTCACTGAACTCCTACAACATGTCCTAAATTTCTTCAGGAAAATCTACAGTTTCAGTGTGTAACAACATTGTTTTTTGCCTCCTCACAACAACATATTTTATCTCGTTGTCTTCAATCTATTTCAAAAATTCCTTTCCTCCCACCAGCAATGCTTTGATTGCACTAGTTTCTGTTGTCTCCTCCTCCTTGATGGGTACAAGCATGTGTTTAATCCTATCTTTGAAAAAATTGTAATAGTTTGTCTTTCCATCTTGCACTACCTTTCTGTCATACTGCCATGGCCTTCCTAGCAGTGTGTGACATACGTCCATAGGCATAATATCACAAATAAACTTGTCCTTGTATATGCCAATATGGAACTCAACTTCACACTATTTATCAACCAACAGTTGATGGCCTTTCTGCAACCAGGACACCTTATAGGGGGTGGGGTGCTTCAACCATTTCAAACCCAACTTCTCCACCATCTCTGTGGCAACTAGATTATCTGTGCTCCCACTGTCGATAATCAGCTTGCGGCATTTTCTATGTGACATACAGACCGTCCGAAATAATGCCTTTCTTTGGGTTTGGTCAGCTGTCTCCTTTGTTGGTTTCAGTAGTACCTTATTCAAAATTAAGGCCTCCCCTGTCTCTGGCACATTCTCTACCTCCTGGGGTGGTGCCTCTGCTTCCTCTGGCTGTGCAACATACGCTCCTCTTGGGCCAGCCTGTTCTCCTTCAGGACACTCAAAGGATCTGTGCCCCCACTTGTGGCACTTGTAGCACTGGTAGGCAGCTCCTCGCTGAAGTCTTGGAACTGCTACCCTCTTCACTATTGTTGGTAGCTCTTCCTCTGCCAAAGGATTGTCTTTCCCCTCTGCCAGTTCCTCGTCCTCTCCTGGCATTCTGCTTTCTTGTGATCTTCTCTTCTGCCTTTAAGGCACTCTGGTATTCTTCTTCTATGTTCCTCGGAGAAAGAATACTTATCTCATCCAATATCTCCAGCCTTAGGCCATTCACAAACCTTGCTGTCTTTTCTATGGTGTCTTTCGTATAGCCAACTTTCAAATTCACCCGGTAGAATTCTTCAGTATATTCATTCACCATCATTCCTCTCTGCTTCAAGTTCTGTACATGTTGATGTAGAGAAATCTGGTAATCTTTGGGCAAAAACCTGCCCTTCATCTTGGCGACCATTCTAGGCCACTTCCTAATTGGTAATTTATTCATCCTTCTTCTCTCTTCTTGGACACTGTCCCACCACAAGGCTGCGTGTCCTATCTTTGCTGACCTCCTCACATTCGAAAATATTTGTCTAGCTCGCTAATCCAATCCAACAACACTTCTGTGGACAAACTACCATCATAGTTCGGAATCTCAGGCTTGGGCTTACTGCTAGCTAACAAGACTGACCTCAATAACCTGATTTTGGGTCCTTCCTCTCCGATCCATCTGTCGTAACTACAGCTTCTTCTTCACTGTCATCCCCTACTTTCGGATCCCTTCTCCTTCCTGCCTCTACTGCCGCCAAACGAGCATTCAGGATCCTAATCTCTTCCCATAATCCTTCCTCTGCTACTCTCTGAATACCTCTCCCATGACCTCGTCTTCCAACTTCCATTTCTTATGAAAACTCAAACCTGCTCTGATACCAAAAATGATGGGTCCATCCCTTTTGAACCTCGCGATTAATCAACAATTAAGTTATGATTAATGTGGTGATTACAATTATACGGCTCTCGGTGATTTGGTGGTTGATATTTTTGATTTTTTAATTAATTGTTGGTACTTGTTGATTGATGTGAGGGGAACACTTGTCCCATCCTCGAAATACGCTATTCTGCCTTTGGATTACACACCTGACCTCTGTTCACTTGTCATTTCACTTCGTTCTCTGGGGGCTGAGAGGGTTTCTCGACTGTTCCTCTGCAACTTTTGGTGGTTTTTTCAGTGGCTCTTGACCTGTATGTGGCCTCAGCCTCTGCTCTGTTTGCAGTGTTTGACCTCAACCTTGTTCCGCTATCTGGGTTCTGTTAATGAGATTTCTTTGTTTATACTTCTCGCTCGATCAATGAGCTTGAGGGGCTCGAGACTTGGTCCATTATGGTCTGCTACTGGGCTCCTCTGCCTTATAGGTTTCATGGGTGCTACTTGTGGTTGCTATTTTCTGAATGCATTTGTTCCTATATTGTTTTCTTCTATCATCCTTTGTACTCTGTTTTTTAACTGGTTATTTGACTGTGGTATATCAGGTTTCTGCCATCAAGGGACTCGGCGTTCAGCCTCAACTCGTCGGCTATACGGTGGTAAGTCCTCCCTCTATGCTTTAACTGTTCAGTCAATTTTTTTGGTTATGCTAAGGGACTTGCTCCTGTGTGAGCAGGGTTCCCTTGCTGGTTAGTGATCGGTCGAAACCTTTCTCCAATTCGACGCTACTCTTTTGGTAAGCATAAGTTTACAAACCCTCACCTTGCATTACTCCATTTCAGGGTTTTAATGTTCTCACAATTCTAATGTATGGTTATTGTCCTTGCAGGTGGTTTGTCAGGCGCTTCAGGTGTGGACTTCAGTTCTGTTGTTTCTGGCCCAAACGGGTAGGGTCTTTTCCTGTAATCACTTGTTAGCAGTTAGGGTTTCTAGGGTATGAGCCTCGGCTCCCCTTTCAGTCTTTTTCTGGGTACATGGTTTGGACCTGTATGTGGTCGCAACTCTTAACTTGTCAGTCAGGTCTTCTCTAGGTTCAGGTCTTGGCATTCAAAATTAGTTAGTTTGTTTTCAATACTGGGGTTTTGAACCTAGTCCCTTTGTCGAACATGCAATGTATTTTTTCTATCTTAGGATTGTAATGATTCAGATATTCGTATAAATTTGCCTATATGTTATTTGTAAGGAAATTACAATGTTCAAGTTGGAATGATACCTGGTGATTACTATAATGGATTTTTTCTTGTATGAAACCCTCCGTCTACTTTGGTGATTTCTTTTGCCAAAATTCTCAGCGTATTCTTGTAACTGTAGGTCTTTATCGTTACTGGATGTCTTGGTGTTTGATTGTAGCTGCGTTCGTAGATTTGATGTAGTCACTCCCACCTACTCTTGGATTCGTCAATTCTATTGTTTCTTTGATGCCTGTAAAAGCATTTATTCTGCCAGTTCTTGCCACTATTTGTAAATGCATTCAATTTATCAAGAAATGGAAAGAAAATATGTTCAGTTAAGAATGGACTCAGATGATCTTGAAAAATCTCTTGTATGATTTTATTCGTTTTTCTGCTATGATGGAATCAATCCTTCAAATGTCTGATTTTTTCCTTTTTGTATGATTTGTTGTATAGTTTTAGAAACTGTCAACAGTTACAAGTAGTTACATTGGATAACTGTTAATTTCTGTTCACCTAAATTCTATAATTAATTCAAAACAGTAACTAAAAGAAATTAAAATGAAATTAAAAACATAACTTGTTGTCAAGTCCTAAATGCTAGAAATTAAAGGAATTTAAAAGACTCAGGTACAATGACTTGTCAACCTGTCAACATGTAACCTGTGAGGAAAACACGTTCGTTTTGTTCACCCTGAGCTAGATGCTCCTGCATCAGGTTAAGCTTGGGTCAATTTGGGTAGTTATTAGAATCCAAGAACACCGAGAAACTAATTCAACTGTTTTCTGTATGTATTAATATATACACATTATACATCATTGATTGAAATCATTAATATACATTTGATTTTGGTTTCCAGTTTGATTGTCTTACAATGGTATCAGAGTGGGTAATTCATCCACCCTATTGAGTAAGTTGAGCCACCTATTTGTGGCCTTCTTGAGTGCTCCTCCTTTCTTGGTGGAAAACAATTAGAGTTGAGTTCTTCCTGGTTGAAGAAGCAGTTGCTTGGAAGCGTTGTTTGAAGACCTAATTGGAGGCATTTGATTGGTGTTCATTTTACTGACCGAGAGAGAGGTTGCGATACTGGATTGGATCAAAGAAAAAATATTCTGACTACAAATTTTGTTGACGAGGTTGATTAAATATCCAAACTTTCCTTCCTTGAAGGATTATTAATTCTATGAATAAAAGGCCGATTACTATTGAGAATATGTTTTGGATGACTATTATTTCAAGTTTTTGAGATTATTTTGTTAGTTATGACTGTTAAGAAATATTTTGAAGAATTCAGTGATTTCTTTAAGAAAAGGTTGTGATAAATTGTATGTGCTTATATTCAAAACAAAAGCTTTGATGACTACTTGTAAAAGGTACTGACCAAATTCTCTTGAATTCAAAGGCATGGAACCGATTGATTTTGAATTTGATACATAATGTGGTGTAGTAATTTAATTATTCAGGTGATGCATCAGATGTTCAGATCTGTTGAATAAATATGAGGTGGTTACTCTAGAATTTACACAATTTCTTATATATTGAATATGAATCCTCAAAGTAAAAGTAGAAGTTGCTCATAATCATGGATTGATTACTCCATTGCAAGGTTGGAATGATTGGTTGGAATGATTAAGGGAAATTGAGATGTGGGTAGTTTTTGACACTCGTCTCTTCCAAGAAGCAATTCTTGGCATGGTTGTAATATTTACTCTATTTTTTTTATTCAATTCAATGCAAATTAGTGTCTATAGAGACGTCATATTATGAGATGTGGTTCACCGACGCAAGCAGGTATAAATCTCTCCTATAAAGATTTTGCGCTGGTTCGAGGAGATGAGCCACTAGTCTTGTGGCTGTTGAAAGACTATGTTTTCTGATTGTGTTTGGAAAGTTTGGAAACCTGCTATCAAACGACCTGTAGTTCGTTCACTGCATATGTTGATGCAGAAATCGAACAAAACTCATGGGTGTGCATGTGTCGGACGTCCAAAACATTTGTGAGAGAACTGTTCCAGGCATTGATTTTTTTTTATGCATCCTCTGTTGTGTCGTTTGAATCGGTGACATGATAAAAAAAAATCATTTTGGAAAAAAAATTAGTGGCATGGTGAAGTATAAATTTGTTGTTACATGGAGGGCTTTGAACTGTCGAAACTCAAGGTTTCCTCTCTCCCATTCACATCTCTTCCATTCACAGTTGATCCAAGATATTTTACTTATAAATGCATCAGAATTACATGAAACAGAGCTTATAAACCATGGAACTGAAAAGAAAATAAAACGATGCGGAAATAACACGATAAGCGAGAAACCATGACACAAATATTTGATTACAGAGTTCATCCAATTTGGACTACGTCTCTGGGCCCTGCTCAATAGTGGGGAGGCATTATTTCATTAAGTTGCATAAAAAGAGATAAAAGTACAAGCAACATTCTTTACAATCCTTATACCTCAAAGATGGAAGATGGATGAAGAATGGAGAGTCTAGCTTTAGAAACAGATAGTATCACTGAAATCGCAGAGAAAAATTGTGCAAAAATGCCTATTTGAACACCCAATTCAGATAATCGAGACTTTTACACTTCTCAGAACCTCCCTGTTGCTCAAGGCAAGGTCCCAGCTTGCTTCCAAGTCAGGGCCTACTGCGCTCAATAGCTTCTAAACTAATCTTCCAGTCCTATCTGTCTTTATCCAACACGGATAATCCTTTATATATGCTGGCGATAAAATCCCTCAATACCCGGGCAGTTCCAAACAAACGACAAAGTTAGCAGGTGGGTTCGATTTAATAATAAAGAGAATCTCGTCCCTGAATAATACATTGTTAGAATATTATATATATTACAGAGCAATGGAACACATAAAATATAGAAGAAATATAAACACAGAAAATGCACAAAACAAGAGAGACACAGATATATGTGGTTCACCCAGTTTGGGCTACGTCCACCTCGAACAGCCAGTCCTTCTTTTCTATTATCCAACAAAATGAAGAGACACAACCTACAGCAAATCCGCTGTAATATCCTCTGTCTTCTCTCACAGTCTCCCCTCTCTGTTTCTCTCTCACACAGAATACACATCTATCTCACAGCCTCAAATACAATGCCCTCATACAAAGAGAGGGGTTGCCTTCTAGGGCAAAAAACCCTAAACTAAACATAAGTTCTATTGTCAGATCATCTGCCTAATGAACGGCCCAGATTGACTAGAAATTACTATACTTTTACAAGGCAATTTTACAGCAGTTTTTAGCTTCGGGGGCGCCGCCCCCCCCTAGACCACCCCTGCAGCGAATATTTAACGAGCGGCGTTGCCGCCCCCATTTTGAACTGGGGTCCAATGTGGCGGTACCTAAGAATATAGAAGATAATCAGGCTCCACACCCAATGCATGCTTGCACTGATCTGCTTGCACCACTTAA
Source organism: Pinus taeda (assembly GCA_000404065.3). Classification (NCBI taxonomy): domain Eukaryota; kingdom Viridiplantae; phylum Streptophyta; class Pinopsida; order Pinales; family Pinaceae; genus Pinus; species Pinus taeda. The sequence continues at coordinate 29,334 of APFE031055167.1, forward strand.
ATTATACTATTCTGCTAGTACCATTCTTCTTGCTTTATCATATAGGACAACATGCTTGCACTAGTGCAAGCATAATATCTAAAGACAGAGAATTTAAATAGTATACGTTGGACTTCCACATGACTTCCTCAACATATATTGGAAATTTTCTTCACCCTTTCTTGATACTTCAAAGCATATCCTTTTTCTCTTTGTGTGCAAGGTCTTGCAATAAATTCATGAGGGAATAAAGAAGTGGAAAAAGGGAAATTTTAGAATGGGAAGGAATTCTATTATAGGGGTTCCAGGAATAGTACCAAAAGAGGGAATAAACAGAAGTGGGGTATTGCACAAAAATTATCACCATGACTTTTTGCAATCAATATGAGTCTATCACCACTCATACTTACCTCCTTTGCAAGTCTTAAACCTCAGTTCTTCATATCAAGCTTTGAAAATAAGAGAAAGACCGTAAAGAACTCTAAAATTCTGGTTTCGCACTTTCTCTTAGCATTACCTACGGTACCGCACCCATTGGTCATGTCCCCTGTGCACCTGACCCCTCTGTATCTGTGTTTATGGGTGTGAACCCCTGTAAAAGTTAAAAAGGCACAAGTACATTCTTAAAAACTCACTATGAGTCATTTATGGAAGCTTCAAGAGGGAATCTTGCACTGGCAAGTTTGCTCCTTGAGGGTTTATGCATCCCATTCCTTAAGGAGCTAACCCCTTGACGTGAGGAGCTTATCCCCTTGAAGGAGGACTCTATCCCTTCAATGGTGGACCTGTAACCTCCTTCCTTTGCACTATAAAATGAAGCTTTGGGCTGGTTACTAGGGAGGTTGAAAGTTGAATATTTTTTAGGGTAAATGTTGCTGGAACTTAGTCTTCCTAATTGAGATTTTGAGAGGAGAGATTACATACCTTTTGATCTCATTTGGAAGAGAGTGAGGGCTTTTCAAAGTAGAGGAGATTCCTGTTTTGGACCCCAGGAGGGCTTGTATAGCTCAAGGCACCAAGGTTGTAAAGTTCTTCTATTTTCAAAGTTAATACAATCAAGTTTATTTTTCTCAATAAGCTGTGTTTTATGGTTTATTTCATAGATTCCTTGATCACTATGATGAACATGATTTATTATATTAGCTATGCAGGTGTTCTTTGATGTGCACTTGTTCGTGTTTGCAGATTCTCAAAAGGGAACTCTTTGAAGCTGTTGGAGCATGGTTGCCACAAACTAGCGTTGGACTTAAGGTAGGGTCTAAAACACCTCTTATTTTTTATCAATGAATCGCAATATGTTTAGAGAAAATTACGTGTGCTTGTCCTGCTTGTTGCTAGATATCAGTTTATACTAGGGAGATCGGTCTTGTTCGCAAGAACGATTTATCCGGCCAACAAATTGGCGACTCCACTGGGGACGGGATTTGATTGTTTAAATTTTCCTTTGTCTTTCACTTGAGAAACTTGATTTTTTGTTTCTGGCTTTTGCTTGATGTGTGTGGGATTGGGTAGTTTTTAGGTCTTGGATGGTTTTTTGTTTTTTCATAATTTTTAAGAGAACCGCACGTTTTGTTTACAATACAGTGAGGACATCTCCACACTGTTACTTTACTGCACAGAGCAGTACCGCATCTAGTTATACTAGAAGCCTGCGGACCCTGTCAAAATTTTTGAAAAACTTAAAATGTTTTCGTCCAGTTAGGTTTAAGATTACTTTATAGCTTTTAATGTCTACCCAGATCTACATGTGTCCTGTCAAAAAGCCTTATTTATGAGTTTCAGCAAATTCTTCATCTCATCAATCTTTATTAAGTTAATTGGGTGTTTTGAGTCTCTTTTTTGAGAAATTCTTAATTTGATTTCCTTTGGTCATTACTTGGAGGTTTGTCTCAGTCTTTTCACAATTTTGCATCTTTTTGCTTTTGTTTTTGAGTGTTAATCGCCTTTGAGTGTTTTTATTTTTTGATCTTTGGAACTCTCACCCAATTTTCTTGACTTGCACTTGATTGGTTCTTAGATTACATTAGAATCATCTTGTGTTTGAGAATTCTCTTGCATAGATCACATTTGCATAGTTAAAATTCTCATTTTCAGAATATGAATGTGAATTGTGCATAGATTACAATTGCATAGTTTACATTCTGAAAAATCAATCGTAGATTTAGATCAGTTTTCTTTGATTTGAATTTACATATTTTTATGCTTGTTTTTAACGCACAAAAATAAAAATAAAAACTATTTCGGAATTGATTTGCATTAGTTTTTCTTGATGAAATTAGTGCATTAGAGAATTTGTTATATTTTCTCTTAGTGATCAATTTTTTGCATTGTTGGAAGTGAATGGAAACTCTATCCTTAATTTAGTTAGGATTCATCGAATTGAAAAGATTACATTATCATATTCGATTGCATTCAGTTGAGTCGGGTCATAACACCATTGGTTTCATATCCATTTACCCATTTGCGTAATAACAGCCTTAATAACACAACGCTTAATTAAAATTCATCTAGTAATTTTTACGTTTCTAGGACTCTGAAACACCAACATAGATTAGGCTAGTGTCTTGGAGTAGGAGAGTAATTAACTCTCCAAGACAGTCAAACCAAACAAGTAGCTCATCTTGTGGTAGGATAA
>APFE031055172.1:0-37268 GCA_000404065.3 Pinus taeda
AGCAGCACAGCAATTCTCCGGCAGCTTGGACGCAGTTCAGAGAGGGGCCATTTCCTTACTATTCTGAGTGTATTTCTTCACTTGCCTTGTGCAAGTCGAGGTGCTATCTTTCTGATCACCTTCTCTACTCTTTCCATTACTTAGTATAATAAAATGGCTTAGCATTTCTCTCTGCATTTCTTGAGCATCTACTTATATTCTGTATTGTATGTTGCATCACTGTTATTTTTATCTCTTGAGCTTTCCGGCTACTGTATCACATGTGTGTTATCTGGTTAGAGTTTGAGTATCTGGTTAGAGATTGATTGGGTTAGAGGGATATCCCTGAAATGGGATATTACAGTGGTATCAGAGCAAGATTTGGCCCAGCCTATGGAGCTAGTAGTCTATGACACCGAGGGAGAAGCCCTACATCTGTTACAGAGGTAGGAAATACAAAGATATTGAGCGTAGGTTGGAGAACACCTCTGGAGAGGGAGACTATGTTTGGGTGGTGGACAGAGAATAGGAGGAGCTTGTGGTGGACGCAGAACAGGAGGATCCAATGGCAGATGAGGATGGGAAGAGATTTGCGGACATGCTCCTCAAATCAGTGCAAGATCTGTCGAGGCAGATCGAGGTGATGGGGTAGAGATTCACAGCGGTAGAGGCTAGACAGTGTGAGAACCCACGGGTTTTCCAGGTTGGTGAGGGATCGGGTACATCCCACCATTTTCCAGAACAGGGTACCACTTAGCGTGATACTACTCAGTAGATGGCCTCACATGCCCCTACACGTTCTACCATGCCCACTTTCCTAGGAGCAGACACGGGGGCCAGAGCCCAGAAGGAGGCAGAGCCCGGTCATATGGGCGATTATTTTGTAGAGTACCAGGCCTATGGGAAGGAGTTCAGGTATGTCCTCTCATTCAGAGACTTTGTTCATCTCCAATAGGATAGTAGACCCTGTGACCATCACAGAGGATACCGACATTATCATGATGGAGACACCCACCGCACAGCTAGTAGATTCCACTTGCCTACGTTTGATGGCTCATCAAACAGTTCAACAAGGTCTTGGGTGGAGAAGCTGGACATCTATTTCCATCTTAACCAGATGTCGGAGACAGAGGCCATCAAGGTGGCAACATTACATTTGGATGGTGAGGCCCAGGACTGGTGGTTGCATGGGTCGGTTACACTCGGACACTCCAAAGTGACGACATATGCCGAGTTTACCAGGAGATTGATGGAGAGGTTTGACCAGAGGGATCCAGAACAACACTTTGCTGAGCTAACGAGGCTTAAACAGACTGGGAGCCCAAAGACCTACATTGCAGACTTCTTGCAGATTTAGTGATGGTGCCAGATCTATTCGTGGCGCAGAGGGTCTACATGTTTTTTGAGGGGTTAGCAGAGCCTCTTCAAGTTCTAGTCAGATCTGCTAGACCAGCCACACTTCAAGATTCTATTAGCAGGACTCGGGACTTACAGGATGTCTTACCTAGAACCCGGACACCTTACCCCTAGAGACGGGTTTTCCAACCTAAAGGGAAGGATGTGAGGATTCCACCTCCAAAGGGGAATCCAGGATGACCACAGATTGATGATGATGCCAGGAGGGAGCTGAAGAAGAAGCGGTTGTGTTTTACCTATCAGGAGCCATGGGCACCAGGACATAGATGTGCTGCTGGCAAAGCACATTTTATTGAGGTCTTCTCTGAGAGCAGCGGGGAAGAGGATGAGGAGGATGATGTGGAGGCAGGACATAGTCATGTTGCGTGGGATCCTTTGCCACCTCCACCACTAGAAGTAGGTGGTGCAGCTTTTGCACCTACTGGAGGGGCCCTTGCAGCATTGCGAGGAGTTCCCAAATATTTGACGTTGCATGTACGGGGGACAATACGTGGCCAACGAGTATCAGTTTTGGTTGACAGTCGGGCAACCCACAAGTTCATCGATGCACAGATGGTTGAGCGGAGAGGTATATAGACAGAGAGCTTCGATGGATTTTCATTTTTGGTCCCAGGAGATTAGACCATGGTGTGTGCTCGTTATGTTCTAGAGTTATCAGTGACAATGGGCACCTACACACTGACTGACCACTTTTTTGTGGTCAATATTCCGGACACCAACATGGTACTGGGTGTTCAGTGGCTTATCAGTCTAGGGAATGTCACGATAGATTGGAAGGCCCTAGAGATGGAGTGGGATGATGAGAAGACAGGGAGGCATGAGAAGATACGAGGACATCACACATATCCGCCTCAGACTGTTTCAGCTCATCGGATGGAGGTAGTATTCCGGAAGGGAGACATAGAGTGGGCAGTGGAGCTGCGTGCATCACAGGCAAGGACTACAGGGCAGACGGTGCATCCAGAGATACAGTCCATCCTTGACCAGTGTGCCACAGTGTTTGGGGAGATTCTGCCGAGACAACCACTGGACTGTGTAACATCCCATTTTAGGGATATCCCTCAAACCCAATCAATCTCTAACCAGATACTAAAACTCTAACCAGATAACACACATGTGATACAGTAGCCGGAAATCTCAAGAGATAAAAATAACGGTGATGCAACATACAATACAGAATATAAGTAGATACTCAAGAAATGCAGAGAGAAATGCTAAGCCATTTTATTATACTGAGTAATGGAAAGAGTACAAGAGGTAATTAGAAAGATAGCACCTCGACTTGCACAAGGCAAGTGAAGAAGTACACTCAGAATGGTAAGGAAATGGCCCCTCTCTGAACTACATCCAAGCTATCAGAGAACTGCTGTGTTGCTGCTACTGCTAGAATCAAGTGAGGATTTGGAGTTGTTCCCCTCCTTAGAAAATGTTGAAACTCTGGAATCAGCCTCTGCTCAATAAACCCAGAAAAGCCCAAAAAGCTATTCTAAAATAGTTGACCCCTGAAAATCGCCCCCTTGAGGATCCACGCAATCCCTCAAGGTTCTGCGCTGCCACTGAAAAGAACCCTCCAAAATTCTTCCTGAAACTCTGCCAGAATCCTCCAATACGCAAGCGTTGATCCTTTTCTCAATCTCCTAGCTTAAATCCTCCACAAAACTCAATCCGGAGCTCCTACCAAAAGAAACTGCATCCTTCTCTCTCAAGACTGCGCAGTCATCTAATGCTCAGCTCCTCCTCAACTCCAAAGGTCAATCCTCCTGCAAAATACTGATGAAACTACCTTGCCTGAGCAAGCACTCAAAGTCCCCCGAGGCTAAGGGTGAGATCTCCGAATAGAGACACTCGATGCACTTAATAGTGCTACAGACAGGCTAAACAGCCAGCGTGCTTTAAGTCAAAGTGACTAGCTCAAATGCACATAATCGAATGCCAAAATGAGGAGGCTCCTCTCTCCTTTATAGCATTGGCCTCTCTCAAACCCTAAGGCCCACCTCCTCAATGTAGCCTCTCTCTCTTGCCACGTGCTCCCATCCATCTGCACAGTCCCTCCAAGTGTCTACGTGGGCCCCCTTCTACGTGGTCCTTTGGGCCCCTTGGCTTCCTTTTAAGTTACAACATTGTGCTACTAGGGAGTGACTTTATTCTAAAAGTGAGTTATGTCCCCCTTTCCTCACCTTTTTATTTATAAATAACTATAGAAGGCAAAATTGAGCAAAATCAATATTCCAATTAGTCATGGCTAATTAGGAATATTAAAAATGCTCATACAACTAAGAGAACACATCACATAACATATGAAACATGTGGACTTAATAACCTTAGACCCAGGAGCATCTGGCAAGTATTTTTGTAGGATCTCAGACTGAGAGTAGATCAATTCTAATTGTTGGGCCCTAAAAATGGCTTGCTCCTCAGAATAGACTCCAGACATGGAGACATCCTTGGAGATCTCAGGTTGTAAAGATTTCAAAAACCAATCGAGACGGTACTCTAGAGGGATTTCGGCTTTAATGAGCCTCTTTCTCCGTCTCCATTCTTGAATATGGTCAGAAATGTGAGTTGCCTTATCCTGATGAAAAGTGGCCAGTAGTTCAGTTCCGGCATCATAACGGACAGGCAACTGGAAATGATTTAAGAAAATATTGGCTAAGTGAGTGAAAGATGTAAAGCTGCCCCCTGGCAACTCCATATACCATTTGGCCGCGTTACCAGTCAAGGTGCATTGAAAAAATCTCAACATAATCGAGTCATCGATAAGGGAGTTAGATGAGCACCACAAATGGAATGTGGTTACATGGTCGCCTCGGTCCTCACTTCTCTTCCCTTTGAATTTTGGAATTTTCGAAGGGAGTTTGGTTGGGACCGGAGGCCAGGCCGGATTGTACTTGATTGGATTGTTTGTTAACTTAGTGAGATCTGGCAAGTTCAATGTTGCCAAAATTGGAAGCCTAAGAGGACCTTGGGGATTCCACCCAGACTGGGCAGAACTCCCAAAGTTCTGAAAAGATTGACCTGGATTTTGGAAGGCACCAGGCTGCCCGAAGCAACTAGCAGAACCGGCTGAACCAAAAGGCAAGCCGTGTGATCTAGCAAAATTCAGAGTTTGACCAACTCCGGCCGCAAAACCTCCATAAGCAGCAAAGTTTCCTCCTAAAGGATTATAAGGAGTTGATAACCCCTGATACGGATTCCAAGCCGAAGCTAAGGGAGGAATACTTTGAAACGAACTAACTGTGGCGTACAGCCTATTCCCTTGTTGGCCGAAAAATGGGTTCCTAGTTCCCGTGCCACTAACCCTAGGGTTAGTCCAACCTTGGAAAGATTGTTGCTTTGTCCTATAGAAGAAAAAGGCATGGATCCTATCGTCGGGTTGGAATGTGGTATATGACCACCTCCGAAAGGAAAACCTAGAATGAAGCCGATCCACAAATCATGGACGTGGCGGCGCTAAACGGAACTGAAGGAATACACTGTGAATGGGTGCCAAATGGGAAGAATCCAGAACCAAAAGCATTGGTTTGGGAATTTCCACTCGTGGACGGAATGGAAGTAGACCCAACTAAAGATGTGCTAGCAAAAGATCCAAACAAAGAAGCAGAGGAGATGGAAATCGTTCCTCCCCCTTGTACCGATGTTGGAGTTTGCATAGTAGTAGCACTTGTAGTAGAAGCCATGCTTCTAGTAGTGGTCATCGATGGTAAGCGCGTAGCGTAACCTGGACTTGATGGTCTATGTGTCAGAGTCCCAACGTATTGTAATACGTTTGGATGACTAGATGGTAGGGGAGAATTCGGAGCCGCTAACGACTCTGAGAGTTCTTCTACCTCTATGTTATTCTCTACTTAAACAAGAACTCGAGGAAGAATTGGAGTGTTCCTCTCTTGTTCCACGGAAGTGCCAGGCCTTACTTGAATACTAATGCCCCCGAGAGGAGGATTAATCCCCGATGCGTCAACTGCTGTGGGTTGAAACCCACCAGTAGTATTACCTCTGTACCTTCTAGGAGAAGGCTCTAAACTTGGTGGTGAAAGACCACGAAGTCTTCGAGACCGTCTAGGTGATCGGTCAACCACTTTGAATTTCTTGTTAAGATCTAACTAAAGACTCAAAAAATTGAAAGCTAGGCCAACTAAGAGGACAAAGCACACACTATAAAGTCCCTAAAGATAACAGCCAGTCAAACAACTTCCAAGTATTTCCGCTCCGGATGATTAGGACTAGACACCAAGATACGAGAAAGTGAATTAAGGGGCCTTCCGAAGATAGTATGGGATGATGAGGGCCTAGTCCTATCAGTGAAGGTAACAGAGGAAGTTACGCTGACCTCCTAACAACAGCTTGCGCCGGTGCAAGCCCCCAAGCTTCGCAAGGGTGCCCTCTAGTAATACTGTTGAGAGTGATGCAACATCGACCTCAGGTTCCATGGGATTTCCCTCCGCGGCCACCTGTGTAGATCCCTAGGAGTAGCAACTAGCAACTATGGATACCAACTCGTCGCAGAAGCCAGGCGAAATAGTCGTGAGGTAAGTTTAGACAAGTAGGAGAGGGGGTATCTCTCTTCCCTGTCTTCACAGACCCTCGTGCTTAACTCGCAGATCCGAAGCTTTCCTGGTCTTCTTAACGCTATTGGATTTTCACTTGCTGTTCAGAATCCTATGTTAGACGTTTAAATGGCCTTGGAGACTTAACTCTCCACTCGCCTAATCCAAGGCCCTAAAATCCTAAACTTGTTGGTGTATCTAACTTTAAAAAAAAAATTAGTGAATTTTAGTTAGCGCTTGATTTTAAAATAGGCCATTCTTTAAGTCACGGGATAACGAAAGTGAAACTAGTGGTGTTTTTGACGCAAAAGAAATTAATAAAAACCTAACTATATGCACATGCACTTGTTTTCATTTTTCGATGAAAAGCAATTTCTATAGGGTTCAAAGGAACTTCTAATAAAACAAATTTTTCTTTTCTTTTCGTTAATTCACGCTTCACACTCACAAAAGTTAAAAAAGCTATGTATGCGTAAAAAGATATGCAAATATATCCTAATGCAACAATTATATGCTGATGCAAGATTCAAAACAACTCTAAAAACAAGAAATGAAAGTTGCTTGCTTATCAATTTTTATTTTTCCACTTAAAATGTCTAGATGGAATATGAGATGCTACCATTCATTTCATCTAAACAGTAAAAACAAGTTTCAAGACAAACATAATGCACTTTCATTCACTCAAAGGAAACCAAATGAAAACCAAGTTCAAGAAAGCAAAACGAAGTTTTTCAAAAGGTTTTCTTCAAAGCAACAACAAAAGAGTCTTTTCAAAAATGCTCTCAACAAGACTGAAACTTTGTGATTGAAGAATAGGCAACAAACACTTTTGCAAGTTGACACCACACAATGGATGAAAACTCAACAAACATAAATGTGTTTAAAGATGCTCTTAAACCATCAAAAGCAGCAATGAAAGCTTTGGAACAAAGACCAAAAGATTAAAAAGACAAATTTCAAGAAAGTATCAATCAACAACTTTCATGAAACAAAGAAGTGGATGGTCACAAAAAGTGGTTTTGTCAAGCAAACAAAAAGTCACCAAAAGCAAGATTTAACACAGATCGAGACCAATCTTTCTGCCCTGATGAATCAGAGCAGCCAAGATTCCAGCAAGAAATCTTGCGTGCTTCAGCAAAAAATGATGACGCTTGCAACAACAAAAACAAGAGCAATACCCCTTACAATTAGAGAGAATTTGGAACAAGATGCTTGCTGTAAAACAAACAATTGATATTGGAAAATCATTGTTTCAGACTGAATCAAACCACCAGACAGACCTTCAGAGACAAAATGATTTACAAATCTTGAAAATTGCAAGATATACGCGACTGTACTTATGTACAGATTGCATGTACACGCGACTGGTTCTAAGGAAACCTGCGTATACGCGGGTTAACTTAAGGAAACTTGTGTATATACGCTTCTGTAACTAAGAAAAACAACGTATATAAAAGATTTCAAGAAAAATAAAAAACAAACTGAAGAAACTGGCAAAACTTAGAATTCAAGAACAAACCACACAACAACAGCAAGCAAACAGGCAACTGAGCCCTGATTGGCTTGAAAACACCCAAACTAGGAACAACAAGAGTGTTGTCCCTAGTGGAGTCGCCAATTCTGTTGAGGGAAATGTTCCCCTAGGGCTTTTGGGTTGAAACCCTAGCAGACTGAAAATTGTCTATACAGAGAAACACACATTCACACAGCCATTATGCTATTATAAGCAAATTCTATAGTAAGAGGGGGCGTACCTTAGGTCCTATGTTTGAGAAGGTCCTTTAGGGTCCAAACCCTTCTTCAAGTTCCTTTTGCTCCTTTGTCCTGCAAAACAACCAATTCCAAAGAACACAGTAGTATATGGACAAAAACTTATAAAGAAATCATTTTCATGTTATAAAGAAAGGTAGTTAGTTATGAACTTTAAACAACCATTCACATATGAATTCCAACATGAATATCATAAACATAAAGAAGATTTATATCAGGAACCAAGACGTGTTTCTTTTATTATAGAGAAATAAATGGCAAAAAAGGAATAATTTTACCTGAATCATCTTTCGCAGGCTCTAAGCAAAGCTTCCTTCTGGATCCGTCCAGCCTCAAGCCTTTAGCAAACTCCTTCCATGACTTACTCGATGATGTCATAAGTAGTGGATGAACATCAACACACAAGGAAACAAGGGTTTCTTGTACAAATGGGGGAAGTGCAGAAGGCACAAGGGTCTTCAAACGTGGTCAGGGGAAAAATATTAGTATAATAACCTTTCTCTCTCTTCTCTCCTCCTTTAGGCCTTCCCTTTTAGGTCTTTTTATACCTCTCCCAAAGTAGTTTTTTAGTTGGGAGTTGGTTGGGAACAGTTGGGCCATGGGCACTAATAGGTGATCAGCAGGTAAAACCCGCGATCTCCGCCCGAAATTAAGTATTTTTATATTTTTTAAGTGTTTTAATACATATACGCAGGTTGGGTATATGCCTACCCGCGTATGCACGCGTTTAACTCAGGGCAATGTCGCGTATAAGGGATAAAACAATGTTTTTTAAATTTTGGACCAGGTCTGGAAGGAGGGGTTTCCCTAGGCCATGAGTGCAACATCACAAACCATAAGAGTGAGATTTGGAGCTATAACAAGAATTGTTGCAACAAGAAGATAAAATTAACTTTCTAGAAGAAAAGAGAAGATGACGACCAGATTGCTTATTTTATTGATATTAATGATTGAGAATAGATTAAAAGTACAACATGGATTGAAACCCTAAGATCCAAAACCTTTATCTGTCTCTAAAATCTAATTTTATAGATATTTCGTCTTCTAAGTGACGCGTCTTCCTTATCCAAGTAAATTCACGCATACAATTTGTAATTGAACCTTGAATTGAATTAAAACTAAAATAATGTCTCATGTCAGGCACCTTGATCTTTGGATGTAAGTGGATAAGGATCTATGTAAGGTGTAGTTAATGACAAATGAATGGATGAGGTTGAGTTAAAAAAGAGATTACATATATCCACCTTCACTATTTGTTAATTCCTTTTCCATATATAATCTCTACTCAAACCTATCCTTGCATTGATAAGATATAATCCTTTGCAAAGATATGTCTTTAAAGATATTATTTTATTTATTAATAATGTACATCTTTATCCACACCAAGAAAACTATGAAACATCTGGATTTATGAAGGAAAGAAATGAAATATAGATTTAAAATAGAAACACAGAGATATAGTGAAACTAAACTTCAATTAATAAATATAAAATATTGAAAGTTGTTTACATGAAGAGTGAAAGCAAACCAGCTTGGGTGATTCTAGCTTATCTCTAGGACAAGATATGATGACTACATGCATTCTAAACAATGTTACAATGAAGCTCGAAGATATTTCTATCATGAAGAAATAAAGAGAAACCCTAAACATCCAAAAACCTAATCCTATGAGATGAAGCACCAAAAGGTATGGGCCTCAATGAGGTTAGTTGGAATGTCAACTTCTCAGGGTCACAATGTTGGCATATGATCTTTGTTTAGTGCGCATGATAGAGCATTATAAAGTTCTATTTCAGGGAAACAAATTTCAATTACAAACATGTATCTTTCATCTCTTTTTTCCCATTTCCACAAAAAACTTTGTTTAGAGCCTCAAAATGGCTCTCAAAGTTTAGGACCTTAAAACTGTCGAAATAGGAAACTATGCTGAAAAATAGGAAACTGATAGAAAATAGTGTTGAGGGTCCAAGTGGAATAAGCGAGTGGCCACCAATATCCACCCAAATAATTCCTCCCCGCTTAGGAAGAAATGGTATCCATTTCGTTGAATACCTCTATGAGGTGAAGAAATTTCTACTAAACTTGTTCCCTAGTGAGCTACTTGCCTTGGTGCAGGAACTAGACAACTTTTGATGAGCCCCAATATTGCAACAAGAACGCTGCAATTCCCAAGGCTACCAACTTAAATTATCAACCTGGGGTTGGTACAAACTTAATTGTGTTGACACTATATGTGTAGCATGCAATGTATCCTTCTTTCGTTGATCTAATGCAATGAAGTGAATATCATGGAATCAAGATGAAACTAATTGCAGAAATGGAAATGATTATCTATTTGTAGGAATGGAAATGTTACTCATATTTGCATAAATGGAAATGTTAACCTACTTGCATGAATGTATATGCTATTCTATATGCAAAATGTAATTGTTGCATCAAGAGGAAACATAGTCTATGCAATAGAAATAACAATGTTGGAAATGGAAACCATAGCTTAAGATGTATGAAACAAAACCTAATCATTAAATCATTCTTAAATCACTACATTCAAAATAGATTTTGTCAATGGAGTTCATATGGTATGTCATGAAGTAATCATGAAAATCACTATTATGCTCTACAAATCATGAATCTGTCCACTAACCATAACTACATAGGTGAATTTCAATGGAGAAGAGGCAAGACTTAAGAGGTCTTTTAGTCTTAATAAATCATGGTTCAAAGCCTATATGTCATTATTCAATCCTAAGGGGCAAAAGCCAAGTTTTTGGAGCAAATATGGTCAAGTTTACATGTGCTACAGGAGACCCTGTTTTGTTACAGGAGCGAGATAACTTGTTGAATGCCCAACTAAATCAAATGAAAATGAGACAGGAAAAATTTTGTTCTTAAGTAGGATCAATTCGAACTCCATTATAAGTTGAATCACTCCAAAATACCTCTATTAACACATGATAAAAATAGTAGAAAATTACTATTATAAAAACCGGAAATTCAAGAACTAGTGAGTTTGTTAACCTACCAAATTCCTAACCTAATAAAGTGAAAATTAGGTGGGGTAAATTTCGTTATTAAATTCAACTTTTTTATGACCCAATACAAGTGGAATCAACTCAAATGAATATCATTAATATTTAATAAAAAATAACAAAAAATTACTACTATTTTGCTACAAGGGGTTTCCAGAAATTCTAGATTTGTGAACTAGTAAACCAATCAAAGTAGCTCAATGATGAATATGGATTTTCAAAGCTATTTCAAGGATGCATTATGCTTGTGACTATGTAAATACCCTACAAAACAACATACTTCAATCATTTAACTAGTATGACCTACAACAAAATAAGCATGAATAGTAAATGCATAAATAAGAGTTGCAAGTGAAAAAGACATTCAAAGGAAATAAAAAAAAATGTACAAGAGGGATCTAAGGCCCTTGGGAAGGAAACCAAGCTTTAGAAGTTAAAAATGGACCTAATTTCATTATTTGAATCAATCCAACTACATCCTTGCTAGAAATGAAAGTGAAGTTGCTAAATAACATTTCTTCTCCACAATAAAACTAAGAAATACATGTCCCTAGAGGAAAATTTGAATTGGTACTCATGCAAATTTATGGGGAAGCATTTTCCTTGAAAGGAGAAAGCTTTCCCCTCCAAAATCCCTCAAAAGAGAAAAATTTCCCCTCCAAAATCCCTCAAATAGTGGATCTGGTTTCCAACACTAGGAATCTACTTTAAATGACAAAGAACACATTCCTAGATATTCTCAATCACCGGATCTCTAGAATTTGTCAATAATTTCATGATTTTTTGTTAATTTATTATCCAATATTGATCCTCTTGTAGTAGGGGGAAAGTACCTAGATTATCTCCTCCAAATCTTCATAATCTTCCCAATATTCTCACAATATTCTACAAAAATAAATCGTATTAGGCACATACTATGCAATTATCTCTAAACCTTCCTACGAACATATTAAAGCTAAAAAACATTATTAAGTGTAGAAGGAGAGATTTAATATAGTCTTTATGTGCCTAATAAAGGTTAGATGGACCTTAATTTGTGTCTAATTTGGTGGCCTGTCAATTTTGACAACTTGATACTGTTGGATCCTCTATAAGTGAGTGTTGTTAATTTGTGTGCCCATGATTTGATCAGTTGTGGGCTATTCAGTGTGCTATATGGAAATTTATTTCTGTGGACATAAATGAACGCCCTAGATCTAGTAGTCTAATTTGGAAACAACAGGGGCCAAAAAGACCTATCTTTTTCTTAGAGAGATTAGAATAAGGAAAAGATACCTACAAGGAATCTGTAGTAAATCCTTATCTTCTCTTTGCCAGTAAATCCTTATCTTCTCTAGAGTATTTTACATCATGATCATGTGGCTATATCTTTTTCCATGAATAATGGGGGCTGACGCAGAATCCTCCCAAACTATAGATGTGAAATAGGAAGTTCAACTTCTGAGTGGCATAACTTTTGCATAGAGACTCCGATTGACAGGATTTTTATGTCATTGAAAAAGATCTCTATGTGTAGAATAGCATGAAATTGTGCAGCGCTAAAGCAATGAGTTTTTACCCCCAAAAAACATTGTTTGATGCCTCAAAATGCTTCTGGAAGGTTTCAGACCATGTTTTTTCAAACTAGTTCCCACTAGTAAAAATGGTCCCGCGAGTTGATTCCTCCACTTTTTCCACTCGAAATGCATCAAGATGGATGAAAAACAATATAATGATCTAATCCGGATCAAACCTCCCCATTTTGGGATTCTTTTGGTCCCCAAAAGCTTCCACTAAATGAGGTGAGGAAATTTTTCTTCCACCTTCTCTCTGGTGTACCATTTAGCTTTGCCTCTAAGTTGTCCCTTCAATCCAATCTGCCAAAGGTCATGCTGCCCCTATATTATAGTTTTGGACCTCTTCTGCAAAACTTTATTTTCTGTCAACTCTAACTGAGCATCTAGTGCCAAATACTCCAAAGAAGGTAGGACCTATTCCTATTCTTGATCTAGCATGGAAGGCTCATAGAATTTCAGATTCTCTAC
This sequence comes from Pinus taeda, assembly GCA_000404065.3. NCBI lineage: Eukaryota > Viridiplantae > Streptophyta > Pinopsida > Pinales > Pinaceae > Pinus > Pinus taeda. Next base: position 12,763 of record APFE031055172.1, read on the forward strand.
ATTCACAAATGAGTAAATGTGCACATATTGTGGTAAACTAAGTTGATAGGCATTATCACCCACCTTTTCCAGTATCTCAAAGGGACCATACCTCAAAGCCTTGATTTTCTTACCAGGCCCCTGCAACCTCTCCTTATTTAGCTGTAACCATACTTTGTCTCCCACCTTCAATGAATTCTTTGTTTTGTGTTGATCATGCCTAGCCTAATACTTCTCTTGTGACTTTTGCAGTGTTTCTTGTACCTGTAGATGGATCTTCCTGATCTTCTCTATAATTTTTCAGCCCTCGAAGCATCTCTTGTAAGATATTCCCTCACTCCTCCTTGTTGTCCATATGCAATATCCAAAGGTGAACGTGGAAAATATCCAAAACAAGTCTCAAATGGGGACTTTCCTGTAGAAGTGTGGACTGCTCTGCTATAAGAATGTTGTATATATGCCAGATTTTCATCCCAGGTGTTCGGATGCTTCTAGTTGTATCCCCTCAGAAGCTGCACCAAATCTTGTTGACTACTTTTGTCTTCATATATGTCTATGGATGGAATGTTGTAGATCTCTTCAACTTTGTGTCCATATTCTCCCACAATGTAGTCCATAATGCATTGAGAAATCTTGTATCCCTATCTAAAATGATGCTCCTTGGTATCCCAAAGTGCACCTAGACCTATCCAAAGAACAAGCTTGTTGCTTCTTTCCCATTGATGGTCTTTTAGAGGCATCATAACACACATTTTGTTGAACCTATCAACTACCATGAACAGGTAGTCATGTCCTTTCTTGGTTATCGGTAAACATCCCACAAATTCCATGGAAATAATTTCCCAAGGATGAGTGGGTACAAGTAAGGGATGATATAAACCCTTTTTCCTATTTCTAGGCTTGCGGATACAACAAAGCATGCATCCTCTTATGAACTTAGCTACCTACTCTTGCATCTTGGGTCAATACATATACCTCTGAAAGTTAACAACGGTCTTCCCTACACCAAAGTACCTTGCAACCTTGGAGATGTGAGCCTCTTGATCATCTACAATCACTCATCGTTAGGAACACATAGCTTATCCATCCTATAGAGTATCCCATCCTAGAGATGGTAGTCAACCGTGCTATTGCCATCGTGCACATGACTTTGACTTTGCCACTGTTGATCCACCTCCTTGAAGTCCTCATCTTCTAAATATGCCTCTCTGTATGCATCATGGGTGAATGACTCCATGTGTATAAGAGTCCCCAAAGTTGTGATATTCGATTTGGGTGGCCTTGAAAGCACGTCGACCAACTTTTTTGTGCTTACCTTCTTATACTTGATTAGCAAATGAAACTGCTATAAAAACCCCATCCACTTGTAATGCATGGTATGTTGTAGGTTATTCTGGGCCTGCAAGTACTATAATGTTTGGTGATATGTGTGGATTATTGTATCCTTTCCCACCAGATAGTGCTTCCACTTCTGCACAGCTTGCACCATGGCATAAAGCTCCTTGTCATAGGTAGGGTAGTTAAGGATTTCCTCGTGAAATACATTTGATGGTATCAAGGAAGCCTTTCTCCCTGCATCAAGATAACTCCCATAGCATACCCACTCGCATCTGTCTCCACTTCAAAGGGTCGCTACAAGTTTGATAATGCTAGAACTAGTTCTTGGCTGATATTCTTCTTTACCTCTTCAAAAGCGCTTTGTTGACCTTTCCCCCACTAGAAACTCTTGCCACTTACTGTTATGGTGTGCAGTGGTGTTGCTACCATTGAAAATGAGTCTATGAACTTCCTCAAGTATTGTGTTGCCCCAATGAAACTTGTGACCTTAGAAACATTAGTAGGCGCCGACCATTTCATGATGGACTCCATCTTGGAAGGATCTATCTTCAGTTCTCCTCCACTGACCACATACCCCAAATACACCAAAGAGTACCGTGCAAACTCACACTTCTTGAGATTTTCTAGCAGCTGGTGCTTCTTCATTGTTTCCAGCACATGCATCAAATGTGACATATGCTCCTCCCAGGTAACACTATATTCCAATATATCATCCAAGTATACAATAACAAATGAATCTATAAAACAGTGCAATGCATCATTGATTAATCTCACAAATGTAGTTGGTACATTACATAGGCCAAATGGAATAACTTACCACTCATACAAACCTTGCCTTGTTTCGAAGGTGGTCTTCCATATATCTTCTTCTTCGACTCAAACCTGGTCATATCCAAACTTCAATGCCATATTGGTGAAGTACTTTGCTTGCTTCAACTAATCTAGCAGATTTTCTATCCTAGGTAGGGGGTATCTACTGGAATTTTCTAATTCTAACCTGTTAGAAACTCTTCCTATACTATCTGGTTTATTTCTTCTTGTTTAATTACTTGACAAGTTATTTACCATGTAAATACAGAAAATAAACACAAGTATAGTATCAACATCTACATATCGTCAACTAAAGGAAAAGCACACAAGTGACATCGTTATTTTTGGACCAATGTCACCAGAAAAACTCAATACGGGAAAACTAGTGCAACTATTCAGAGGGTTTTATTATTATGCAGTTTTCAGAATACAACCAGGGTGTCAGAAATGGCTCACCCATCAGAGAATGCTCTTGGTAGTAGTACTTCTCCTCAAAGATGGATATTTTGGTTGATTAATCACCAGATGAATGATCCCACAGTGACAATTGCAGCTTCCACTGCTCTATGTCACTCTAATAGGGAATGCGTCACCCTTCCCGGCTCACCAGCACCTAGTCTTCCCCATAAAAATATTCCTAGCGTTGCCTCTTGGCAATGCGTTAGCTATGTCATCCTGTCCACAGTTACTGAAGCCTCTGCATGAACCCTCAGACCCTTTGCGTCACCCACGCTGGCCTCTCGTGGCTCTGCACAGCTCCCGTTGCCTTGTGTAACACCCAGCTTCCTCTACGTCAACCTCTCTAGGCCCGATGCTGTCTCTTTGGTACTAACTATGTCTCTCTGCTATGTATTCACTACCCCTTACTTCAACTCAGATCACTTGTTCGATTTCTCTCAGCAAACCCCGCTTTAGAAAATTGAACTGACTAATCAAACTCGATGGTTCTCCAACTGACCTTCAAGCCTCCTCTTATACTTTTCTCTTTGTTCCATCAACAACCAAGATTAAATCTCTAATCAATGACTAAGATTAGATTTGGCTTGATCCATGACTTTTGGAATCTTCTAACCTAGTTTTATATTAATACCCATTAATATTTTATTTTTCCTAAGTTTAGACTTAGGAACTCCATTAAAAATATTAATTATTTTAATATCTCCCAACCGTGTAGAATATGTCCAAACCATTTCTGGGTCTTGGAGATCTCATGTGCTTTAGCCTCTCCGCCAATTTGCATGGCTAGAGCACATCTGATGCTACCCCAAATCAACACTCCCTCTTAGCGAGGACTGTGCTCTAGTAATACTCCTCACTGAGTATCACACTGATTATCCGGCATCGGTACTTGTGTTGATGCTAGGCCTTCCTGCCCAACATCCTCTGCACTACTGCATCCTGTACTGCTGCCCATGGCCCTGCCACTGCCACTGTTGCATCCGTACGACAACTCCCTCTGCATCCGTGCTGTTGCTGGTCCATTCTCCCAACACTGCATCTGCACTGCATCCCCCTCTCATCATGCTGCATCGTGCTACTGCATACTGCTACTGCACTAAAACTTAGTTACTGAGAAGTAAGTAACTGATCCACCCAATATCTGACATCCCTATCAGGCTAGAAACACTCCCAATGCTGAAGCTCTCTTTGCCGCTAACAAGTGCTCCCTCCACTGACCTCTGCGCTGCTGCAACAACTCCCTGCATCTCGCACCGTTGCACACCTCTCTGTTCCATCCTGCACTGGTGCAACACTCTTTGTGCCTCATGCAATGTTGCAGCTTGCTAGCCTCGCGTTGCCAGGGGACTCCTGCACTGTAGCACTCTCTGTCGCTTCATCCGCATCTGTCTCTACCGACATCTGCCAGTCCTGCTACTCTTCTTCGGGGCTTCTGTAACAAGGTATAATCCAAGAGGTTGGGTACCTCAAGGATCCTGCCCCTCATCGCTTGTAGTCCTCCTAACGACAACTCGATGTCTCCCCACTTCTTCTCAAGTGGCGCATGAGCACTCATGGCACAATCGTCATCCTCCTTGACTTATTTCTCTGCCCTCATTGGCGCTGCCTTCGAGTCAGAAGCCTTTCCCTTACTCTTCTTCCTCAGACATTGGTTTGCATAGTGACCCAGTTCCCCACAATGGAAGCACTTGACCTTGGAGAGGTCCTTCTTCTTCCTCTTCTCCTGCTTTCCCGCAGATGCTAGAGCCGCATCCTCTTCCTCTTCCTTTTTGATCATGACCCCTTTACTGCTACTCCATGCCTTGGTCAGCCGTATGATCTCTTCTTGAGGAAGAGCCGCCCACAATTCTTCCCAATCCGGAAGACTTGTCCTGCCCGGTATGCTCTTGACAAATGTCTCTCAATCCTCAGAGACTGCGTTAAGTGTGGTCCTTACCATCAACTCCTGATCCGACGTGGCCCTTATGGAAGTTAGCTGGTCATGGATCTCCTTCAACCGACCGAGGAAGACATCTATCTGCTCTCCCTTCTGCATCTGGTATGACCTTAGCTGATTCTCTAGGAGCATCTTCCTCTGCACGAAAGTATGCTAGTATAATGTCTTCAAAGTGTCCCACATCTCCATTGCCGTTTCTTTCTCGACAATATGTGGTACCACATGATCCTTGACCCCGTCAAGGATAATGCAGTTTTCCTTAGCCATTACCTTCTCTTACCTTTCATTAGCTACCGATCAACTGGGATAGCCATCACTCTCAAGGCGAAGCCCTTGATACAATGTCTGTCTAGAATGGACAAGATCCTGGCCTTCCTGACCACAAAGTTGGACGCTCCATCCAGCCTGTCCTGATCTCTCAGCCCATTCACGACCATCTCGCTGCTCTTCTGTCGACTCCTCTGAGTCTCTCTACTTCTCGCCTAGAGGTTCTCGGTTCGACTCTTGCTAAGTCTCCCTACTTCTCGCCTGGAAGTTCTCGATTCGACTCCTGCTGAGTCTCTCTACTTCCCGTCTGGAAGTTCTCTTTTGGACTCCCTCTGAGTCCCGATTCCCCTCTTGGAAATCCTTCTGCCAACTTTCAAGTTGCTCCTTTCCAATCGTCTGTGCAACTGCAACACTGATTTGGATTCCTTGGCTAGAAATCCACCTTGGCAGAAACTCCCTCTACCTTGGTCTTGCCCTGTTAGGTACTGTTCTAACCACAATACCCCACCACTTTCGCTCCTGCAAACTGCCCACAGCTTCCTTTACCCCAGCAACTGAAGGATTGAGCCTCTTGGCTCTGCACAATCCTGACACCGGCAAATCAGCTCCCTCAGCCAACTGCGTCAACCCTCCTGGCCTCTGTGTGGCTCTGCGTGAGCCTTTCTCTGCCCTCCTCAGCCTCTGTGCTAGCCTTTCTCTGGCCCAGACTGATGATGCAGTCCCTCTGTGTCAACCCTTCCTCTGTCGCTTTTGCAAGGATCAGCGACTATCACTTGGGATCGCTGATTCTGCTGCAAATTCTCTCCTCAGTTGATGCCTTCAGTTTTCCTGTGATCTGCAACCATGCTTTGATACCATGTTGAATTTTCTAAGTCTATCCGTTAGAAAATCAATCTGTATTCTGTTGGTTTATTTCTTCTACTTGTTTAAATTCGAACAAGTTATTTAATACATTTAAATACCGAAATAAACACGATACAGTCACAACATCTACAGATCAACAATTGAAAGAAAACAAGCACACAAGTGACACCGTTATTTTTGGACAAATGTCCCCAGAAAACCCAACTTGGGAAAACTGATGCAGCTATTCTGAGGGTTATATTATTATGCAGTCTTTTTGAGTACAACTGGGTGCCTAATTGGCTCACCCGACAGAGAAAAATACACGGCAGCAATACCTCTATATCTGGAAACAGGTATTCAGAAAACCTGTCCCACGAAACCCTCTCTGGCATAACTGAAGCTCAGCACTGGCCCTTTTGGCCTCTGCGTCAGCCTCCTGCTGACTTGCGTCAGCCCCAGGATCCTCTGCGTCAGCCGTCTGAGGCACTGCGTAGCCTCTGGGACCCTCTGCATCACTCTAGTAGCCTCTGCGTGGATGACGCAGTCCCTTTGGCCTCTGCGCTGTCTCCGCTGGGCTCTGCATAGCCTGGATTGGCTGCTGCTCTCGCTCTCTCTGCTTCTGCGTTGGTCTCTCAGTACTGTCTTTGCCTCTCTGCCTCGTACTTACTACCCCTCCTTGCTGATCACTGATTCAACTTTGATTAGCAACCTTGCTCTAGCAAAATAAATGACTGATCACTCTAGTGTATCTTCCAACTGACCCTCAAGCCTCCTCTTATACTTTTCCTGTTGGTCCTTCAACAACCGAGAGTAAATCTCTAATCAATGGCTAAGATTAGATTTGGCTTGATCCATGACTTTTGGAATCTTCTAACCTAGTTTTATATTAATACCCATTAATATTTTATTTTTCCTAAGTTTAGACTTAGGAACTCCATTAAAAATATTAATTATTTTAATATCTCCCAACCGTGTAGAATATGTCCAAACCATTTCTGGGTCTTGGAGATCTCATGTGCTTTAGCCTCTCCGCCAATTTGCATGGCTAGAGCACATCTGATGCTACCCCAAATCAACACTCCCTCTTAGCGAGGACTGTGCTCTAGTAATACTCCTCACTGAGTATCACACTGATTATCCGGCATCGGTACTTGTGTTGATGCTAGGCCTTCCTGCCCAACATCCTCTGCACTACTGCATCCTGTACTGCTGCCCATGGCCCTGCCACTGCCACTGTTGCATCCGTACGACAACTCCCTCTGCATCCGTGCTGTTGCTGGTCCATTCTCCCAACACTGCATCTGCACTGCATCCCCCTCTCATCATGCTGCATCGTGCTACTGCATACTGCTACTGCACTAAAACTTAGTTACTGAGAAGTAAGTAACTGATCCACCCAATATCTGACATCCCTATCAGGCTAGAAACACTCCCAATGCTGAAGCTCTCTTTGCCGCTAACAAGTGCTCCCTCCACTGACCTCTGCGCTGCTGCAACAACTCCCTGCATCTCGCACCGTTGCACACCTCTCTGTTCCATCCTGCACTGGTGCAACACTCTTTGTGCCTCATGCAATGTTGCAGCTTGCTAGCCTCGCGTTGCCAGGGGACTCCTGCACTGTAGCACTCTCTGTCGCTTCATCCGCATCTGTCTCTACCGACATCTGCCAGTCCTGCTACTCTTCTTCGGGGCTTCTGTAACAAGGTATAATCCAAGAGGTTGGGTACCTCAAGGATCCTGCCCCTCATCGCTTGTAGTCCTCCTAACGACAACTCGATGTCTCCCCACTTCTTCTCAAGTGGCGCATGAGCACTCATGGCACAATCGTCATCCTCCTTGACTTATTTCTCTGCCCTCATTGGCGCTGCCTTCGAGTCAGAAGCCTTTCCCTTACTCTTCTTCCTCAGACATTGGTTTGCATAGTGACCCAGTTCCCCACAATGGAAGCACTTGACCTTGGAGAGGTCCTTCTTCTTCCTCTTCTCCTGCTTTCCCGCAGATGCTAGAGCCGCATCCTCTTCCTCTTCCTTTTTGATCATGACCCCTTTACTGCTACTCCATGCCTTGGTCAGCCGTATGATCTCTTCTTGAGGAAGAGCCGCCCACAATTCTTCCCAATCCGGAAGACTTGTCCTGCCCGGTATGCTCTTGACAAATGTCTCTCAATCCTCAGAGACTGCGTTAAGTGTGGTCCTTACCATCAACTCCTGATCCGACGTGGCCCTTATGGAAGTTAGCTGGTCATGGATCTCCTTCAACCGACCGAGGAAGACATCTATCTGCTCTCCCTTCTGCATCTGGTATGACCTTAGCTGATTCTCTAGGAGCATCTTCCTCTGCACGAAAGTATGCTAGTATAATGTCTTCAAAGTGTCCCACATCTCCATTGCCGTTTCTTTCTCGACAATATGTGGTACCACATGATCCTTGACCCCGTCAAGGATAATGCAGTTTTCCTTAGCCATTACCTTCTCTTACCTTTCATTAGCTACCGATCAACTGGGATAGCCATCACTCTCAAGGCGAAGCCCTTGATACAATGTCTGTCTAGAATGGACAAGATCCTGGCCTTCCTGACCACAAAGTTGGACGCTCCATCCAGCCTGTCCTGATCTCTCAGCCCATTCACGACCATCTCGCTGCTCTTCTGTCGACTCCTCTGAGTCTCTCTACTTCTCGCCTAGAGGTTCTCGGTTCGACTCTTGCTAAGTCTCCCTACTTCTCGCCTGGAAGTTCTCGATTCGACTCCTGCTGAGTCTCTCTACTTCCCGTCTGGAAGTTCTCTTTTGGACTCCCTCTGAGTCCCGATTCCCCTCTTGGAAATCCTTCTGCCAACTTTCAAGTTGCTCCTTTCCAATCGTCTGTGCAACTGCAACACTGATTTGGATTCCTTGGCTAGAAATCCACCTTGGCAGAAACTCCCTCTACCTTGGTCTTGCCCTGTTAGGTACTGTTCTAACCACAATACCCCACCACTTTCGCTCCTGCAAACTGCCCACAGCTTCCTTTACCCCAGCAACTGAAGGATTGAGCCTCTTGGCTCTGCACAATCCTGACACCGGCAAATCAGCTCCCTCAGCCAACTGCGTCAACCCTCCTGGCCTCTGTGTGGCTCTGCGTGAGCCTTTCTCTGCCCTCCTCAGCCTCTGTGCTAGCCTTTCTCTGGCCCAGACTGATGATGCAGTCCCTCTGTGTCAACCCTTCCTCTGTCGCTTTTGCAAGGATCAGCGACTATCACTTGGGATCGCTGATTCTGCTGCAAATTCTCTCCTCAGTTGATGCCTTCAGTTTTCCTGTGATCTGCAACCATGCTTTGATACCATGTTGAATTTTCTAAGTCTATCCGTTAGAAAATCAATCTGTATTCTGTTGGTTTATTTCTTCTACTTGTTTAAATTCGAACAAGTTATTTAATACATTTAAATACCGAAATAAACACGATACAGTCACAACATCTACAGATCAACAATTGAAAGAAAACAAGCACACAAGTGACACCGTTATTTTTGGACAAATGTCCCCAGAAAACCCAACTTGGGAAAACTGATGCAGCTATTCTGAGGGTTATATTATTATGCAGTCTTTTTGAGTACAACTGGGTGCCTAATTGGCTCACCCGACAGAGAAAAATACACGGCAGCAATACCTCTATATCTGGAAACAGGTATTCAGAAAACCTGTCCCACGAAACCCTCTCTGGCATAACTGAAGCTCAGCACTGGCCCTTTTGGCCTCTGCGTCAGCCTCCTGCTGACTTGCGTCAGCCCCAGGATCCTCTGCGTCAGCCGTCTGAGGCACTGCGTAGCCTCTGGGACCCTCTGCATCACTCTAGTAGCCTCTGCGTGGATGACGCAGTCCCTTTGGCCTCTGCGCTGTCTCCGCTGGGCTCTGCATAGCCTGGATTGGCTGCTGCTCTCGCTCTCTCTGCTTCTGCGTTGGTCTCTCAGTACTGTCTTTGCCTCTCTGCCTCGTACTTACTACCCCTCCTTGCTGATCACTGATTCAACTTTGATTAGCAACCTTGCTCTAGCAAAATAAATGACTGATCACTCTAGTGTATCTTCCAACTGACCCTCAAGCCTCCTCTTATACTTTTCCTGTTGGTCCTTCAACAACCGAGAGTAAATCTCTAATCAATGGCTAAGATTAGATTTGGCTTGATCCATGACTTTTGGAACCTTCTAACCCAGTTTTATATTACTACCCATTAATATTTTATTTTTCCTAAGTTTAGACTTAGGAACTCCATTAAAAATATTAATTATTTTAATATCTCCCAAACCGGGTACAATCTGTCCAAACCATTTCTGGGTCTTGGAGATCTCATGTGCTTTAGTCTCTCTACCAATTTTCATGGCTAGAGCACATCCAATGCTACCCCAAATCAACACCAAACGTACCTCATCCATGCTTTAGAACAATAGTTAGATAGTTGTAGTTATGACTAGTTGTGACAGCGGATGAGGGCATCTTCACATCTGAGATTGGGGCCTCTTTAGAACTCCTTACTGTGGCTTAGTGCAGTGTATAAGTAGCATATGGATGTGGAAATTCTATCACTGCCACAACTGATTTACTTTTCATACTTATTTCACGATAAGCTATTCATGAAATTACTTCAATAAACATTAAAATAAATATTGCTACAAATATCAAACCATAATACATAGACAAACATATGCACAAGAATCAACACATTGACATTGTTATTTTGGACTAATGTCCCCGGAAAAACCCAATGTGGGAAAACCGGTGCAGCAAGGGAGGATTTTATTTTTCAGCAATTTTCTAGTACAACAGGGTTTCAAACTGGCTTACCCATAGATAGACAAATTCTCTAGCACTTCTTCTGAACCCAGCGTCAGCCCTACTGACCTCTGCATGACCTGAAGGCTGAAACCCTCTGTGTTAGCTTGTTGAAACTCTGTGCAACCTCTCTGGCCTTTTGCATCACTCCTGCAGCCTCTGCATGGATGACGCTGGACTTGCAAGCTCTGCGCAGTCTTTGCTGCCTCTGCGTGGCTCCCTTTGGCCCTGCGTTTTCCTTTTCTGCCTCTGCACTGATCTCTCGTCTCTCTGTTCCGTACTTGCTGCCTCCTGACTGCTCTCCAGACCGCTGGTTCAATTTCTCAGCGAATCTCGCTCTAGAAATTGAACTGACTGGTCTCCCTCAGTGTGTTCTCCAAGTGCTCCTCAAGCCTCCTCTTATACTTTTCTCGTTGACAAATCAACGGCTGAGATTAAGTCCCTAATCAACAGCTAAGATTAGATCTGGCTTGATCCATGACTTTTGGACCATTCTAACACAATTTCATATTAATTCACATTAATATTTTATTTTCCCTAAGTTTAGACTTAGGGATTACATTAAAATATTAATTATTTTAATATCTCCCAAACTGTTTAGAATCTGCCCAAACCCTTTCCGAGTATTGGAGATCTCATGTGCCTTAGCCTCTCCACCAAGTTTCATGGCTAGAGCACATCCGATGCTACCCCAAATCAACAATAGAAAGCAATATATGCATCCTCCTTTTATGTCACTCAAGGACAGTGTTAGGGTGACTGTGTATTAGGCCAACGTATAGATCTCACTACAGTGGATAAAATATCCATTATGACAGTGGACATTAGGAGCTGCTTGAAGCCTTCTTTAGTTGTGGATGAAGGGCAGCTTCTAGTGCGGAATAAGCCCAGCAGTTAGAGCGAATCTTGGACTGCAACTAGGGCTCTCCTTAGGGCTGCGTAATGCCTCCTTTTGCTGTAGATAAACCCCTTGTTGACTGCGGCCTAGAACAACGTGTTAGGGATCTCCTTTAGGGCTTAGAAAAGGCAGTGTGTATATCTCTTATGGACAGTGTTAAGGTCTCTTCACCATGGCTGCGTTTAGGGCAGCGTTAGGGCATATAGGGACAACGTTAAGGTCTTCTATTTAACTGTAAGTAGGGATTCTTCACCTCAGCTTTTAGGGCTATTGCAACTAGCATATTCTAGTCCCTTGCTTGACTGCGTCGTAGTCCCTTTCAGTTTAGGGCATGGCAGAACTCTTCTTAGGACAACGTATCCTCTTGAGGACTTTCCCCTCCACTAAAACCCAAAACAGTGGAGAGAAGATATCACAAGAGGTGAGTCACAAATGACTTTCAAGGCACCTCTATTTATACTAAAACATGGAGGACAAGTGGGGGTAATTTGGTTGCTGGCCAACCTTGACGAATCGTCACATAACACAAATAAATTCATATCTCTGTGAATACTTGTCAGAATTTGATGATATTTAGATCAATCCTACACCTCTCGACGAGAGGAATCTAAGAAAAATATCAGCTGCCATGAATAAGAAGACCCACATGGAGTTTGGCCCTAGTTGCCAATTTTAACAAAATGCAAAAAAAATGGCAAAAAAAACACACTCAAATCCAAGCAAAAATCATAGAAAATATATGGGTGACTGAAACCCAAGGAAAAAAAAAAAGGGGCCAAATTTGATGCCCATACCTGAAATCCATGCCCTGCTGAAGAAACTTGGTCCAAATGTGAATTTTTTTTGCTTGGGATCTTAAATTCCTTCGATTTGCTCCTCTCTCCCCTTCTAGATGAGTTCTTCTCCTCCTTAGCTCTCACCCTTGCCCTCTGATTGCAAAATGAAAGGAAAAAAACCAAAAAAAACAACGTTTAAAAAGTCTATGTTTCTGCCCTCCACGATTTTTTGAGATTGGATCGTGATTTTTTCAAATTGTATAAATCATCGATTTATTTGGGCGATTAAATCGTCCTAGCAAAAAAATCGTGATTTAATCACGATTTTCAAAACACTAGACTAATTATTATATTCATTTATTATTATTATTTATTTTTGTATTCAAAGCATGTTCTTCATGCTTATCGGGTTTATTGAGTCAAAAGAAAAATTTATTATGAGTCAAAGAAATGTAATTGAGTCAAAGTCCCATTTGGACTTTTGTAAAGGAAAAGAAAAAGAACTTTTATTGAGTCAAAAGGTCAATTTGTCATCCATAAGACCAAGTCGGCCCTCCTGGACAAGTCAACCTAAAGAGGTAGCGATTTGACCTCCTGGACTTGTATAAATACAAGCCAGTTCGACCTCATTTGATCACTTATCATCCACATTGATTTCTATGCCAAGACAAGAAGAAAAACCAACAAAGTCGAAGGAGAGAGAAGGAGGTCAAAGGAGAGAGAAGATGAATTGATTTCTGCCCTAATTCTGTTCACACATGTGAGTTCTTTCTGCAGTTTTTGTAGGTTTTTACTAGGCCGAAATTTAAGGGATTGACCAAAATTCAGAGATTTGACCAGTGTTGGCTTTTGTTGACTATGACTTGTCGGAGATGGCTTAGAGGAGGGTTAACTTGGGTCTCTGTGGCAATCTTGGTCTTGGTCTTGGGTCTTGGATATCTCATTTTGATCTAATCCTATAAGAAGAAGATTTCTTGGGTTTCCCCCTTGTGAGGTTTTTCCCTGGCTTGGAGTCTAATTTCTTGTGTTCTTTGTCTTTTGTGATCTTCATGTTTTGTACATTTTGGTAATTGCTTGATGAATAGAACATAAATCTAATAAGAAGCCAAAAAAAATTCACAAGTAATTATCAAGTTAAGAGAAATCTACCCTAATCTACAAGCATCTTGATTTCTCAACATTCCCAGCCCCCAAGGGGAAGTAACATTTTCTTAGTCCACCCTTCAATTGGTAGGTGTTAGTGAATAATGATGGTATGGAGGGGAGACAACTTCATGGCCAAGTGCCATAGTCGAAGAGACCAACATGACGGGGATCCATATGCTGAGTGTATAGATGTGAGGAGGGAGCAATTTTGGATGCATGAGTTACCAACTCAATCCTTGTTTTTCCATCCCTCTTGTGCTCTTTTCACTTTTGCTTGATTTTTCTTTGTATTACTGCTCATAATTCAAAGATTAGAGCTTGCTTTCTATGATTTGTAGCAGTTGTATTACTCCCTAATGATGAGGCAACTCATTGCCCATTGGGTTTGGTACATGCAAGGGTTCCTTTTTATGATATAATGGAGCAAGATATGCTTATGAACTAGGTGATGGCCATAATGATTGAGGTAGAGCTCATGCTAGGCTATTGCCCATGTACTAATGTGTATGTCCTGGCCATATTTTGCATTTTTATATTCTTTTATTTTATTTTGTGGCCATAATATGTTTTTTCCTTTTTTTTTAGCTGCATCAACCTCCCAGGGAAAAGTTTCGGGCCCTACGCAGGTATGTGGATGTATGGGTGCCAAATCCCAAAGAACCAATGGTCAGTTGAACCCAAAAATGGAGGTGGAATACGGGCTTGTAATGTGAGATGGAAAGTGGTAAGTATGTCCTGGCCAAGCTCGAGTGGCTGCTGTGATTAAGTTGAGAGTAAATATGGATTGGCTGTAGTTAACTTGTGGTTTTCTTTTGATTGCTATGTTTAACTGTTTTGGGTGGCCTGCTACACAAAGCAGTCCCATGATGGGTACTAGATTAGATGGGTTTGTTAAATTTTTTTAATCATATATAAGAGTTAAATGTGGCCAAATCAGAGTGCATGCCACTTCTTGTACTCATTCTATATCTATGATAGAAATCTATATAGTTTCCAATTTTAATGGTTACTGACACTTAAATAGTGCATAAATAATTGAAATGCCACACCTTTCAGTTTTATATTTTGCAAATGTTTCCCATGGCTTATTGCTAGTGGTCATAATGTCATTTGTAGCTTCAATAATTCAAAGAATTTATGGCAATTATTTAGCTTCTGATTCCTAGTTAATGGTTCCATATTTTAGTGCTGATGTGTGTGAATTTTAAGGCAGATGAGATTTATTTCATGCTACTATTTTAATTCATGTTGGTTGATTTTCTCTACTGTTGTTTGTGGTTTCATATTGTTTGGCTTTCTCTACTGTTGTTTGTTGGGCTTCTCTGCAATGATGATTTTATCTTTCTAGTGAGTTGTTCTGCTCATATGCTACTTCAGGCCTTCTTCTATAGATTGGAATTTGATTACTCTCATTTTCATTCCAGGATTTCAGGCCAGCAGTATCCCAACTTGAAAGTTTGGGAGTGGATCCCAGCTTAATGGGCAAGATCTTTCGAAGATATCCACAACTGTTGAAAAACAGAATGAAGTTTGGATCAAAAGTGCAGCTTCTGCTAAAGCTTGGGTTGGAAAAGGAAGATCTGGGTAGAGTGAGTCTTAAAAGTTTAAAACTATACATGATAGCAACTGCATCCTGATGCATACCATACATAAGTCTTAAACTCTAAATGGAAAGATGCCAAAGCATACCTACCTTTTAATTGTCTCTATCTCTCAGTGCTTGCTTTATGATGGTTTAAGAGTTGAGACTGATGCCAGCATAGCATAGAGGAAGAAAAGCGGATGAAGCTGGGATAAGGCCTAGATTAGTTTCCCAGCCTGGAAATTATACAGGATAATTACCATATGAAATTGGTTTTTGGGTTACACCTAGGTTCATATTTGATTTCATTTAACTATTGAAATGATTTTTCTTTTAAAGAAGGTATTCAATTCTGAAGCTTCTGTTGCATGGGATTCAGACTATTTACAATGCTCCTCAGCTTCTTGGCTTGAGGGAAGAGAAGTGGAGACCCACAGTAAAATTCCTAGAAAACATTGGTGTAAAGGGACCATCATTACGTAAGGTGAAATGCTTTGGATTTTTGTGTAGGATACTTCCTGGTTAAATCACGGTTCTTTCTCTTTTCTATCCACAGTTATATTTTGTACGATTTTGTAGACAACTGATGATTTCACTCTTCAGGTTTTGAAGCTTAAACCAATGATTTTGGCTTACAGTGTAGAAGCAAAATTGCAGCCAAATATAAATTTCCTTCAAAATCTTGGAATTGACCGGTTGGATATTGGCAAGTAAGAAAATATTTTTCCTTCCATGATTTTTTTGGTTTGTTATGTGATTTGAATATGTAACTGTACAACATGAGGTTTTTGACAGACTTGTGACTCGCTATCCACAACTGCTTACGTTAAGTGTTGAGAAGAACTTGGAACCCACTGTCAGCTACCTCCTGGTATTGGGCTTCACAAGGTATGTGTAGATTTTTAATCCAACAATCTGGAGGGATTTAGGATATCACTATAAAGAGATTTGCAACTTAAATGATTATATTATGTAATGTCAATAAAATAATTATGTCAAAAGTACAAAATGCCATCTGTGATCTTCCAAAACATGAATGCTTTTATGTGTTGAAGTTTCTAAGATTACTTAGTTTAGAAACCCTTCATGCATTTTTTTTCTGATTTATTCCTACCTACTTGTTATTTTTTTTAACAAGTTATTTACAAAGTAAATACTGAAAATAAACACCAGTGCATGCTCAACATATTACAGATCAGCAACTAAAAGAAACAAGAACAAACACACCACATGACACCATTATTTTTGGACCAATGTCCTCGGAAAAACCCAATGCGGGAAAACTGTTGCAGCAATTTGAGGGTTTTCTTATTAAGCAATATCAGAGTACAATCTGGGTGCTGAAATTGGCCTACCCAACAGAGAATTTCCTTAGCAGCTATACCTCACAGTTTGAGAGAAATCTCCTGGCTGAAACCCCGAAAAATCCTTCCAGCAGCTCCTCAACGCAAAATTGCTTTGCAACCCCAGCGTCTGCCCAAACTGGACTGCGTTAACCCCTCTCTGTCTCACGCTGGCCCTGCGTCAACCTTAGGAGGCCCTACGTCAGCTCTGGGAGCCTTTGCGTCAACTGCGCTGGCCCTTCTGGTGCTCTACGCAACATTTGGCTGGCTCTGCGTGGCCCTGCGTGAGCCCTTGCTGGCTCTGCGTGGCCCTCCTTGGCTGCTGCGCTACTCTCCCGACACAATCTCTGCCTTCTCTATTTCTCTGTACTCAATGCCCCTCAGCTGCTCTCCCGATCACTGATTCTATCTCTCTTAGCAAACCCAGCTCTAGAGAATAGAATCACTGATCATCTGGTGTGCTTTCCAAGTGACCCTTAAGCCTCCTCTTATACTTTTCGTGTTGACATCTCAACGACCGAGATTAAATGTCTAATCAACAACTAAGATTAGATCTGGCTTGATCCATGTCTTTTGGACCACTCTAACATAGATTCATATTAATACACATTAATATTTTATTTTCCCTAAGTTTAGACTTAGGGACTCCATTAAAATATTAATTATTTTTAATATCTCCTAATCTGTTTAGAATTTGCCCAAACCCTTTCTGAGTATTGGAGATCTCATGTGCCCCAACCTCTCCACCAAATTTCGTGGCTAGAGCACATCCGATGCTACTCCAAATCAACACTCCCTCTTAGCGAGGACTGTGCTCTAGCAATACTCCTCACTGAGTACTACTCTGATCATCCGGCATCGGTATCTGTGCTGATGCTAGGCCTTCCTACCCAACATCCTTTGCGCTGTTGCCTATGGTTCTACCACTGCCACTGCTGCATCTGTATGATAGCTCCCTTTGCATCCGTGCTGCTACTGGTCCTTTCTCCCAACACTACATCTGCACTGCACCTCTTCTCATCAAGTTGCATCATGCTGCCCACTATTGGACTGCAACTCAGTTATTGAGAAGTAAGTAACTGATCTCCCAACTGACCTACCTGTTGGGCTAGAGATACCCACTGATGTTGAAGCTCCCTCTGCTACTGACAAGTGCTCCCTCTCTGACCTCTGCGCTGCTGCAACAACTCTCCTGCATCTCGCACCGTTGCACACCTCTCTGTGTTGTCTTGCACTGGTGCAACATTCCTGTGCCTCTCACATTGCTGCAATCTGCTAACCTCGTGCTGTCTCGGGACTCCTGCATTGTAGCTCTCTCTGTCGCTCCATCCGCATCCATCTCTAGCCACCCAGCTAGTCCGCTACTCCTCGTTGGGGCTCCCGTAGCAAGGTCTAATCCAAGAGGCTAGGTACCTCGAGGACCCTGCCCCTCATCGCCTGCAGTCCGCCTGACTACAGCTTGATGTCTCCCCACTTCTTCTCAAGTGGTGCGTGTGCACTCATGGCACAGTCATCGTCTGTCAAAACTTCCTTCTCTGCCCGTGCTGGCGCTGCCTTAGTCTCGGAAGACTCTCCCTTACTTTTCTTCCTTGGGCACCGGGTCGCATAATGACCCATCTCTCCACAGTGGAAGCACTTGATCTTGGAGAGATCTTTCTTCTTCCACTTCTCCTGCTTTCCCTCAGATGCTAGGGCCACGTCATCCTCCTCCTGCTTGACTTTGATCCCCTTGCTGCTATTACCCGTCTTTGACTGCCGTCTGATCTCTTCCTAGCGAAGAGCTGCCCACATCTCGTCCCAAGGTGGAAGTGTCCCTTTGCCCAGTATACTCTGGACAAATACTTCCCATTCTTCTGAGACAGCATTCAGGGCTGTCCTCACCATAAGCTCTTGATCCGATGTCGCTCCTATAGCTGTCAACTGGTCTCGGATCTCATTCAGTCCTCCGAGGAAGGTGTCAATCGATTGACCCTTCTTCATCTGATACGACCTCATCTGGTTCTCGAGTAGCATTCTTCTTTGCACAGAAGTACGTTGGTATAGGTTCTTGAGAGCCTCTCACATCTCACCTGCCGTTTCCTTCTCGGTTATATGTGGTACCACGTGATCCTTGACTCCGTCAAGGATAATGCACTTGGCCCTCGCCATCGCCTCTTCGTACCTTTCATTTTCATTGGGGTCGATGGGACAGCTATAACCTTCAAGGCGAAGTTCTTGACACGATTTCCTGTCAAACACTGATAAGATTTTGGCCTTCCAGACTGCAAAGTTCGATGCTCCATCTAGCCTATCATGGCCTCTTACCTTGTGTAGTGCCATGACGCTCCTCTACTTCCCTCCTGGAAGTTCTTTGTTCGACTCCTCTGAGTCTCTACTTCCCGTCTAGAAGTTCTCTTCTGGACTCCCACTGAGTCCTGATTTCCCTCCTCGAAATCCTTTTGCCACTTGTCGAGATGTCCCCTACTCTGATCGTCTTGTGCAACTGCATTGCTAATCCAGGTTCCTCGGTAACAACTCCTCTGGCCCTGCTCTGTCAGGTACTGTTCTGACTACAGTACCTCACCAGCTCCACTCTGCAATATTTCTGTAGCCTTCTAGACTCCAGCAATTGCCTCTCTGTGAACTGCGTCAGCCCCTCTCTGCCCCACGCTGGCTCTGCGTCATCCAGATGGGTTTGCGTCAACCCTGGGATGCCCTGCGTCAGCTCTCTGGCCCTCTACGTTAGCAATGCTGGCCTCTCTGAGGCTCTGCGTAGTTCCCGGCTTCTTCTGTGTGGCTTTCGTTGGCTTTGCGTCACAGTTCCTTGGCTTTTGCGTTGCTAGAAACAACTTCTGTCACCTTGGGACAGCTGTTTTCTGCTGCTATTGCTTCGCTGGGCTGATGTCTTTTAGTCCTATGATCTGCAATCACCCTTTGATACCATGTTGAAGTTTCTAAGTTTACTTAGTTTAGAAACGCTTCATGCACTTTTTTTGATTTATTCCTACCTACTTGTTATTTTTCTTTAACAAGTTATTTACAAAGTAAATATTGAAAATAAACACTAGTGCATGCTCAACATATTACAGATCAACAACTAAAAGAAAGAAGAACAAACACACCACATAACACCATTATTTTTCGACCAATGTCCCCGGAAAAACCCAATGCCGGAAAACCGGTGCAGCGATTTGAGGGTTTTCTTATTAAGCAATATCAGAGTACAACTTGGGTGCCGAAACTGGCCTACCCAACAGAGAATTTCCTTAGCAGCTATACCTCACAGTTTGAGAGAAATATCCTGGCTGAAACCCCAGAAAATCCTTCTGGCAGCTCCTAAGCACAAAACTGCTATGCAACCCCAGCGTCTGCCCAAACTGGACTGCGTCAGCCCCTCTGTCTCATGTTGGCCTTGCGTCAGCCTTTCTAGGCTTGCGTCAATCCTAGGAGGCCCTGTGTCAACTCTAGGAGCCTCTGCGCAAGCTGTGCTGGCCCTTCTGGTGCTCTGCGCAGCACTTGGCTGCCTCTGCGTGGCCTTGTGTGAGCCCTCGCTGGCTTTGTGTCACCCTCCTTGGCTGTTGCGCTGCTCTCCCGACACAATCTCTGCCTTCTCTGTTTCTCTGTACTCAATGCCCCTCAGCTACTCTCCTGATCACTGATTCTATCTCTCTTAGCAAACCCCGCTCTAGAGAATAGAATGCCTGATCATCTGGTGTGCTCTCTAAGTGACCCTCAAGCCTCCTCTTATACTTTTCCTGTTGACATCTCAACAGCCAAGATTAAATCTCTAATCAACAGCTAATATTAGATTTGGCTTGATCCATGTATTTTGGACCACTCTAACACAGATTCATGTTAATACTTTAAAAATATTAATTATTTTAATATCCCCTGATCTGTTTAGAATCTACCCAAACCCTTTCTGGGTATTGGAGATTTCATGTGCCTCAACCTTTTCACCAAATTTCATGGCTAGAGCACATTCGATGCTACCTCAAATCAACATTATGATCAAAACCCAATTCACTATTTAAACTTTAAAGAAATTTGATGGAATGGACTAAGTTAATCTAGCAGAGAGCGACATGAAAGCTAACAAAAGGTAAAAGAAGAAATTCAAGCTAAAAGAGATTCATAAATAAATTCAACATTGAAACATTCCTAGGGACTCTATGTCCAATTTTCTTGCAAAGTGAATTCATTTGTCATGCAATATGAATCACCAAAAATTTGGCTTACACTAAGAGTATGCAAGTTAGAGACAAAAAGTAGTCCATATAGATGTCACATGACTAGTGCCATTGTACCAAATATTCAACATTTTGTAGGGGCTTAAGAAGCCTTAATTGTAAAACGAATCCTAGCTAAAGCAACGACTATTATTAGCACAACACTAGAGTGTATATTTAGGACAATGAAGGCCATATTAAAATAAATTACTTGTATGATCCACATGAAAGGAGCAAGTCAGATGATATGCATTATAAAGGACTCTAACTTAGCTGCACTGAGGTACATTCTATAGCCCAGGTAGGGGATGATCCATCAACAGTTAGTGTTTGTTTATGTGTGTTTAACACAAGGGTCGATATTGTTTAATATGTGTGTGTGTTCTTTTCTAAAATTATATCTCGAGGTTAAGATGGGTGCTTGATGTTGATATGCTCTTAATACTATATATATATATATATAATTTTAAATTCACAAACTAGCTAGATTCCAAATTAATGTATGAGACCCTATTGTTAGTGGGACAAAGGACCCCCTTTGCATATCAATTTCATCCTTACATGCTTAGTCTATGGAAGTGTACAGTGTGAAAATTCCAAGCCTAAATGACTAATGTCCTTATGATCTCAATCAAACAAATAAATTGTTGAATTTAATTAACGCATAAATTAAATTCAGATCATAGCATCAACCACACAATAGTTGGAAATCAAATCGCAGAAGCATAAAATAGTTTCCAACTTGCATAGGTAATTTCTTCTTCAAAATCAGCTTTTCGTTCCTTCAAAAAATAACTTACAAGGAAACTCCATAGTTTGCTTAAAACCAGTGGCCACATGGTCAACAAATCACCTTGAATTGAGCAGTATGGCCTGCTATTTAGTTGTATAGCATGAATAAATCAAATGAACATCCTCTGCCCATATCACTGTACTGATGCCCATATGGCTTTACGGGTCTACACTGTATAGCCCTGCCCACTGTCCTGATCAACCTTTGCTTAAATCCCTGCTCTCTCTTAGTCACTCAACTTGCTCAACCGTTCAAGTGTTTCAATTGTCTCTAAAACTTCTATTTGGACTTGTGTCTAAAACTTCTATCTGGACTTGCCTTTATACTTCTATTTGAGACCAAAACCCTAATCTATTTTTAAGTTCACTTATGGTCTAAGCCATGCATGCTTGAGGTACACTTTTTTAGACTTAACAATTGTATATAAGACTTTTTGCTTGTTTAACTAAAGTGAACTACAAAATTGAATTAGTTTTCGAAAATAGAAAATATCTCGAACTACTTCTTGCATGTTCACATTGAACCTATGTGGAAGTTTTTGTCTAAGCTATATTTCTCATCACTCCCTCTTAGTGAGGAAGGAATTCTATACCAATCCAAGTGATCTGAAACGATCATAAACTAAATACTGATGTAGAATTGATTAACCATTAATGATTTGAATGTTAGCTGAAGCACGTAAACCGAGGAAAAACTGCTTGAAAAGAACACTTTATGACAGCTGATTAAACATAAAATCGATGCATAACAGAAGTGCAAATAGTTAAAACACAACGATACCAGACAACAAATTGATGATGGAGTTTGTCCCTAATGGACTATGTCTTCGGGTCTGCTTTCAAGATGGGTGACCGTTTTTATTAGGAATGAGAAGAAAGGAGTTGATTACACAGTGATTTAGTCAGACTGAACTTGCACACAGGGAATTCTGACCTCTGTCATCAAATAGTCCTCTGAACCAGCTTTCCAACACTGCTTACGGTTTACAAAACCGACCCCGGATGCTCTCGAAACACTGAAAACAAAATCGCTTATGTCCTCCAGAATTTGCATACAAAAGTTGAAAACCACTCTCCTTGATCATTGAAGAGAAATTCTGCCTTGGTAGGCCTGAAGATGCATTGAAACCACCTCTGACTATATTTGAGGTGAATTGGTTGCTTTAGAATGTGTGTTGGAACCTCGGTCTAGTTGTAACTTGACACCTAGGCATGTGGGCATTGTGGTCAAATTAATTTTGTAACCAAAACTGTTTTAAAACCCAAAATAAACTTTAGGTTAGCCTGAAACTGCTAGCTTGCAGTTAACCGGGTGGAGGCGCTAACGACCCATGTGAACACTTGTAATAAACCGTTTTCTGGCGGTTACCTCAGCGACTTGTTCTCTGGCGGTTCTGGTCTGTGGATGATCCGGATTTAAACAAGAACACAACAAATTACAAAGATAACTATAAACACAGAGATGCAGCGAAAATAATACTTCATTTCATTAATGTAAAAATACTGAAATATGCTTACCAACAGAAATGGAAATAAACCAGCTAGGGCGATGGTATCTTATCTTTGAGAAGAGATGTGGTGGCTACATGCCTCTGAACTGCATTACAATGAGACTCGAAGGCCTATTTATTGTTGAGAAACAATGGAAAACCCTAAACATCCAAAAACCTAACCCTAAAAGATGAAATGCCAAACCGTGGGCCTCGTTTCGGGTAAATTTGTACATCAACTTCCCGGGGTCGTAACTTTGGCATACGATCTCTGTTTGACGCATACAATAGCTCGTTAGAAAGATTTATCCGAGGACTATAACTTTGGGAAGAGCAACATCGGTTTATGGCACATGTTGCTCCCGGTTTTCCCAAAAAATGTCGTTTAGGGCCTCAAAATGACTCTGGAAGTTCAAGACCCGAAAAATTGCTAAAAATAGTAAATTGTGCTACAATTAAGGAAATTGAAAAACTGAAAGAGACAGTTGTGGGGGTCCAAATGGGTTAGGTGGGTGGCCACCAACATCCACCTGGATCATTCATCCCCCCTTAGGAAGCAATGGTCCCTATTGCGTTGAGTTCCTCCATCTACTGAACTTGTTCTGCACTTTCTGATGTGTCCGGTAATAGTGGGAAGCATGGTCGACGATGGTCCACATTGAACACTTGGTGCAGGCGAAGGAATGGAGGAATGTTGTGCTCCAAAGTATTGTTCCCCACAGGCTTGGTACTACTGTAAGTACCATGTTGGAGTGGTCTGAGATTCTGATGGGCTCTTGTAAGGCGTTCTTTTTGCAGATGTAACCAAACTTTGTCGCCAACCTGAAACTTATGTGGTACCCCTGTGGGTGAGGAGAAGTTGTTCCTATGTTTTGTCATGACCGTATCCCTTTGCTGCTGCGTAGAGGAACCCTTTGCGGTGGTCATGGATGTAGCAACGATCTTCCCCTTACTTTGGGAGTGAACCAGACAAAAAATAAATTTTCTAGTCTGTGATATGAGCTTGCTGCCTTTCTTAGCAGCGATCAAAGATGTGGCGATAGGTGGGGCTGCCTCCGGTATCCTGTATAATGAATTATCCAAAGAAATAATGACAGCGCGAGGCCTTGACTCATAAATAGCATGTCGCTTCCACAAGTATGGTTGGCCTAATTGTTACACAAAAATATCGTCACCATGATTATTTGCAGTCAGTATGGATCTATCATCACCTATACTAGTCTGCTAAGCAAGTCTCAGACCTTAGCTCTTCATGTCAAGCTTTGCAAAAGAGAGAAAGACTTTGAAAATCAATATTACTCTGGTTCCGCACTTTCTCCTACTTTTACCTGTGGACCCACACTCTTTGTTCATAATACCTGCGTACCTACACGCTCTGTCTGTAAAGAGGTGGGTGCGTACCCCTGTAAAAGTAAAAAGGGCGCAAGTTTATCCTAAAAAACTCACTTTTGGGTTAAATCTAGATGTTTCTAGAAGGATTTTGACATGGATTGTTCGCTCCAAAGTGGTTCATGCATCCCAAAAGAGAAGGAGTTAATCCCTTGATAGGAGGAGCTATCCCTTTGAAGGAGGACCTATTAACTTCCCTCCATTGCACTATAAATTAAGGCATTGGGCCAGTTGCTAGGGAGGTTAGAAGCTGAACATTTTGAGGGTAAATGCTGATGGAATTGGGACTTCCTAGTTAAACTTGAGAGGAGAGATCACATACCTTTTTGTTTCATTGGGAAGTGAGTGAAGCTTGTCAAAGTGGAGGAGACTTCTTGTCGGACCCTGGGAGGAGCTTGTACAACATCAAGGCACAGGTTGTAAAGTTCTTCTTCATTTGAA